>VJMY01000329.1:0-82521 GCA_009869795.1 Neelides sp. FZ-2019
GATGATGAATGAAACAGGGAAAATTACTCGAGAATACTTGTCAATCACATTCACATCACGGATCTTTGGAAGTGAATTCTTGAGGGCGTTTGCTCCTTTTTTTATTGTTTGAAGAACGCGGGGTTGTTGAGGTTGGAGGTTTTTCCTCCCTCGAATTCTCCCTCGACCAGATTGACTGCCATACACACTGCCGGTGGGATAATGAGGCCTGTGTATTCGAAAGGATGGTGGGAATCGAGGTGAGTGGGACCCAAGGCTTGGATCACTCTTCGATCCAAAGTTTCTCTGGCGGATCGATGGAATTGGCGACAACTGAATTTCCTAAAAAATAAAACATACTCTTTATTTGAAATTCTTTTAGATATTTATTTTTGGAATTCTAACAATTTATTACTAATATAACGAATGATTGAATTGAATAATTTACCTCCAATTCAATAATTTCTTCATTTTGATAGTCTTGTTGCTGTCTCCCAGTTGGAGTTTCTTTGCCTTGTCGTTTCATTTGTTTTACTTTTTTTTTCGCTCTTGCTCCCCAGTACGTGTAGTTGACTATAATAATAATATAAACAGGGCTCGAGTTTTCGTATATTATAGTATAAATATTGAGATATAAATATAGAGAGATCTATACCTACTTTTATAAATATTGTTTAGTTTATATTTGAGAAATCTCACTGACCTGCAGCGTACTCGAGAAGTGCGGCGAAAACAAAAACAAAGCACATTACGAGGTAAATGTCAATCGCCTTTACATATGAGATCCTTGGGAGAGAAGACCGAACCCCAGTACTGATAGTAGTCATAGTCAACACTGTTGTTATTCCTAAATATTAAAAAATTAAAGTACAAATTAATAATTAGGTCTTTTGGAAGGTAATTTAACTATTATAATTAATTTCCGCTATAACCAAAAATAGTTAACAGAAATAAAAAATAATTAAATGAAAACTCTAAAACAATACTTATTTTTAAAAAATAGTAAAATGCTGTTTGTAATACCAAGAGCAATTCTTGCAGAGGTCGCTTGATGATTAATCCAAAATGAAACCCAAGAGAGCATGACTATAAGAATAGATGGCAAATAGGTTTGGAAAATAAAATAGCCAATGTTTCTTTGAAGCTTAAAAGAAAGAGAAAGTCGTTGGTAAATTCCCGTTGCCAATTTTTCTTTCCGATCATTCGTCTCATATCCGATGATTGTGAACTGGGGAAGTTCGGCCTCTTCGACACCTACGACTGGCGTGTCTTTCCAGTACATCACGACATCGGACACGGTGTATCCATCTTGGTTAGTAATAATAAGTAATTCAAATTATTATCCAGTTTTTCATTTTGTCACTTATACACTCACAGCTTTCTATTTCGACAGTGCAGTTTTGAGAATCAAGTGGATAATAATGAAGATCCATCATGCAGGCCAGAGTGGTAGTGAATCGCATTCCATAAGTGACGCTTCCATCCCCAGAGAGACGAACCATTTTGTTTTTCTCTGTTACTTCATGAAGAAAACTAGAAATTAAAAGTTTGTCATTTGAAATGATAATGAAAGCTAAATTAAAAAAAAAAATCATTCGTAATAATCGATTCTCCTTTCATCTACTAAATACCTGCTTTTATCATTTGCAAAAAAGGTATCTGGAACCCAAATCTTTTCTGCAAAGTCCCCAGAAAGAGTGAGGACTTCATCATCTGAACTGAAAGCCAATCGATCGTCTTTCCAATACTGATTGAGGTACATCGTAATTGTGTAATCCTTAAGTTACAAAAATATTATCAAAGACTATTCTATTTAACTACACAATCTATATTACATAAAGATTTAAATAGTACATTACATATACATACTTATTATCATGTACCTAAATATATTCATATAATTTTAGCCATTATTTAGGTTACCATGTTAACTTCGGAAATATGATCAAAGCTTGCAATTGTCAAGTCCATCCCGACAATTAATGGAGTACCTTTAATAAATTTCGATATTTAATATACATACTGATTAAAACAAGAAAATATAATTATGCCTACTATCTTAAAACGAGTAACGAATCATCAAAATCAGCAATTAAATCCAACTACATAGGTGTATATTTGATTAATTGACTTTGGAAGTGAAATTTTTCCAATGAGAAAGCTTAAACTGCACATAAGTGCGGGGAAAGTAAGATTAAATAAAAAATAAATTCATTTCAACTCTCGTTGATTTCAATATGATTATTTTAAACAGTAGTGTAAATCCGAATTCATGACCAATATATTAATTATTTCTCAATTTCTAAGATAAAAATTTAATCATTTGAATAGAAATAACTATAGGTAGTAGAAGAGTTTCAACTTTACGTTTATGTATAGAAGGATTGTGAGTGAAAGTGTGATGGGAATGGGGATTCAAAGTATATATATGTAAAAGGCGAGGGTTGCCCTTAACGACGGAGCCTGAGAGTGTTTCAGAGACGTCTGTCTCCTCATGGATCGATCCATTTCTCAGAAAAAAGCAGAGCCGCAGGGAGGAGCGAACCTTCCCACCCTTCCTAATCTCTCTCCTGCCCCACTTTCCCCCATCTTAAAAACTAGAAATCAACTCAAGTCTTTAATTAACTTTACAAAGATCTCTACTTACCTCCAAAATTTGGTCGAAGGCGGATATCATAACCGTGAAGTAAATGGGCAATCGTCTGCGTCACGTTCTCAAGTTTTGATGAAGATGAAATGCCTTTCACGGCCCTGTTTGAAAACAAATTCCATTAATCTTAACTGTTCATCATTTAATGTGAGGACTTTAAACCGGATGGAATGAATTAATTAAATATTTCTAATCAAAATCATGTCGCCACAACTTTTGTAAATTTTAAAAATATGAAGATAGTGAATGCCAATATTTAATAATTTTTGAAACCTTCGTAATACTTAATTTTAAGTTGAAACTTGTAATCTTACTACCAATGCCTATGCCTATGTAGTAGAAGTTCCTTGGCCTATGCTTGCAATCACTCATAATTAGCATATACATATACCTAAAAAGCTATTATATATATGTATACTACATGTATGATAAATATGTGAGGCGATCAATAAATTAAGCCTATTAATCGATTTTATTCACCACAAAATTATGATAGGACTCTATCCTAACATGATTTCTTACTTGTTCTCCAAAGAGAGGATGGCCAAAAAGGTTGAAAGAGAAAGGAGAAATTTAACGTGGAGATGCATTTGCGTTCTTGAACTCTCTTCGGTTACTGTCGTCTACGCTGAACGATCATTCTACTCGGCGGTCGAGGCAAAGTGAACAACTCCTGGAGAAATCTAACATGACCACGCAAACGCCATGGTTCTCATCTCGAACGTCTCTCAGACTCTTCTTTATATTCTGTTGCTTTTATATCGCCGCATTATTTGCACCAACCTCATGCTCCTTTTTAGGTCAATTGCCAATTATTAACAAATTGAAATTACTAGTTCTAATTATTATTAACTAAATTTGGTAAAAAAAATAGTTAGTATTAAATAAAGAATGCTACATTTTGTTACATTCTCTCCATTATTCGTAGGTTTTAATGGAATTTTGGTGTGTTTTTGAAGGAAAATGGTTAGATTATATTAAATCCGATGACTTTTACGTGATCTGATGGAGTCGAAGGTAGAAGCCGTTGACGAACAAAAGTTTCTCCCCTGGTTGAGTTGAGCCTTTGTATGTTCTCAAGCCGTCGTCTGTCATCCCGCCGACCCATTGACCTCAGCAGCAAATTCCTTCCAATTGAACCCATTAACTCTGATTAAACTTTAATTTTGAATTTTCTGTTATATTTTATTTAACATGTTAGAGAAAAATAGATTTCAAATTCGTATTCACCCACTTACTAACCAAAAAACTCAACTTGTATTAAAATATATGGTCATAGTTGCTAAAATAAGTTATGTGAGAAAAATAGTGTTCATGTATGCTTTAGGAAACTCGATGTTTAGAATAATTTAATAGTCGGATTTATGCTTTAGTGAAAGCATAAATTTTTTATGCATTTTTAAGTTAGAGTCCAATATTTTTAATGATTTCATATGATTTTCCTACTCGAAAGCATCCGAAAAGTAGAAAGGATTCCTTATATTGCCCCAAAAGTAAAAATAGTGATTTGCTTGTTCTTTAGTTAAAACCTGAAAGTTTTCAAAGTTTTTTTCTTAGTACAGTGAACTACCGTTGTAATTAATCTGGTTGTAGTGAATGTATTGGTTATAATGAACAGAAAATAATACCCCAACTGTATGTTTTTACATTAAAATAAATTCGTTTATAATGAATCTCCGGTTATAATGAACAAAAATACCCAGTTTCTTGAGATTCATTACAACAATAGTTCACTGTATATAATCCACCTGCTCAAGCTCAAGCACGAGTACAAGGGCAACAACACAAGTTTAATTAGCGATAAGTTTTAATTTAAATATTAGTAAACAAATAGTTACAGCACAGCCTTAAGAAAAGCACACCGCTTGCATCCTACACTTTAATTTACTTTATTACTAGTTGCTCTTGATTTGTATCTTTATTAGTAAAATAAAATACAGATCAGTACAATGCTCATTACGCCAAAGTTTGAGCTATCGCAAACAGACGATCAAATTATTTTAATTGTTCATACTCCTTATTGTAATTTTAAAAAGGCAGAAGTGACAATCGAAGACGATCACATAAATTTCTTCTGTAGCCCATATAATTTAAGGTAATTTTTCCTCCTTGTACTTTTTGATTAAGTTGAAAGAATTATAATTTTGATTACTACATGCGTTAAACGTATTAATCTACTTATTTAATGGCATTAATTTGTAATCAATGTCTCTCGATTTTAAATTACTATTATAGATAAACTATTTTAATTCCAGGTTGACGCTTCCAGGTAGATTAAAAGACGATGGAGAATCAGGCGAATTTGACATTTCAACTAATAAATTCACAATTAAGATTGGCAAAGTTGAGAAAGGAGAACATTTTCATCAACTAGAATTGTTAACGAGTTTAATGGTTCATCAAAAGAAGAAAAATATTGTGAAACCAATTGAAGTGATTTTCTCAAGTACAGTTACATATTTTATATTGCTAATTATTATTTTTATGCACTTTTAAAAATATTTTATTAACCAATATTACGCAATTTAAATATATGTATTTTTAAATTATAATAATCAAGCTACTCAAGAGCCAGATAGTGAAAAGTTAAGCGAAGCTGATTGGTATATGGAACAAGAAACAGATGAAACTTCAACTATTGTTTCTAATTATTCATATGGATTTTTAAATAGCCATTCTGGTTTGGAAAACAAATTTCAAGTAAGGAGCCATTTACGATTAGTTAATTATCACTAATATCACTTCCTTGAATAAATTAAACAAGTAACCAAATTGTCTTTTTAACTTCACAGGAAGAGCTCATTGAAATTTGTGAAAATATTAAACCTGATTCAACATCTCCAACAGATAGAACATCTCAGCGTGTTCTCACAGAGAAAAATAAATTCAGTGATGATCATTATTTGTGTGATTTGTTTGACGAGGGTTTTGCTCCAATTCGGAATATGGTCAAATTCGATTTCCCATTTGACAAGATTTCCAAATTCGATTCTCAAGATAATGAAGATATGAAAAACCTGAGCAATCGCGAATTTCTTATTGATTCTAAATGGCAAAAACGACTTATTCTTGGGATTGTTGATATTTTATTCGCCTATGTTTACGATCTGAGGATTAATTTGGGGAAAAATTGCGTCGAATCTCCTTGGAACATCTCTCGACTCAGTGCCACTCTCTCATGGTTTCATGTAAGCTTCATTTTTGTATTTATAAATTAATCACCATTCAAACTCCAAATTTATTATATGAGATGATTTGCAATTACATTAATTTTAAATATTTTAATTTAGGTTTATGATTCTCCTTCGGACGTCGTTGACTCCTGCTTCAAGAGATCATTATCTTATCCACTTTACAGACGATGGACTTTGTCCCTACAATCTTTCAAAGACGCATTGCACATTATTAAGCTAGGTATTTTTAATCAATAAAAGATATTTTTAATTAATCTGAATTTAACAATTTATTTTTTATCTTTTCTCTATTTTTAATTAATTTTTTTGTCAATTAATTGAATTGAAATAAATAAACCATTACTCTAAATTGTTTCCAGGACCTGCTGTCGTTCTCAAATGTCTTCTAGGCATCCGTCGGGAATTCAATTCCAAAGCACCGTACTACCTGCTCAATCTTCTCTATTTGGACGAATATTCTGTTTGGATTCAGAAAGTTGATTCAGAAACACTTCGAAGTGTCATCCAAGTTTTGGAAGAGGCAAGCGATTCATAATTATTAAACTGATGAAGATTATCTTATCTATATTGTAGATTATTATTTATTATTATTCTATTAGGAATATTTAAATAATATGTAAATTTTTTAGACTTTGAAAAATTACAAAAAAGAAGATACTGGATTTGATTTGGTTGAATTGGAAATAGCGGCCAAGAGTGTGTTGGAAGAAGAACAACAAATGGAGTCAGAAGAGGATATGAGTACAAAGATGAAAAATATCAAAATAAAATAGTATTCCCAATAGGGAATTTTCAATAGTTTCATTTAATTTTGTTCATAAATAAGCCTTTTGAGGTTTCTAACTCTTTTAGGTAATCTCAAAGAAATAAATGAGCTACAATTTAGTATATTACATTATATGAATGATACCTAGTTCTCAAAGAATCGTTGCTAAATGCATAAACAATTTGAATAGTATAATCGGTTTTCTCGCGGTTGGCTTTCTATCATTCTCATTTTCCCGTATGAGATTTTCATCTTGCTTGTCTTTCACTCGTTTCTTATCTCTTCCAATCCATATTGTTCGTTTATTAACTAAAGGGAAATCTGCCAATCGAAGAATCCACTCCACCAGGTGATCAAACAACGTTGACAGCAATTAAAAACTCCTCACTTCACATTCATTCCACTTTTGATGTCAATGATGGATTTCACACATTGTTTCATTTTGATCGAACTTTCCCTCATCATTCTCCCGTAGGCAATTGAGGTCGTTTTGGCTGTAAAGGAAAGAATTCAGGATTTGTGACAGAAACCCAGTACACGTAAGATTATTTTCTTTCATGTTAATTAGAATATTGCATAATATTATTAAAATTTTAAATAATTTAACAAAGATACTAACATGCTATGATTACTAATTAAAATTACAACAATCACTATGGATTAAATGTGATGAGTTTGAATTGACTTTCATTCTTTCCCAAATTAAAGAATGCCATTATCAAGTATTCTTGAGAGTGGAATTGGGAGGAAGAAGAAAAGAGTTGACGTAATGGAATCTCTGGATGAGTTGAGGAGTCATTGGATGCCCGACTCGAGGAGATCTCTCTCAAAAGTCATTTCGTCCATGAGGATCGAGGAAAAGGTTTTGGATCACCAGAGAAATCTCAACAAGCGGTCGAACCTCGGAGTCAATGAAGTGATGAGACCTTTAAGGATTTTCCTCCTTCTCTTCGGCAGATTTCCTTTTCATCCCCCAAAAGCTCAGAGGTTTTACGATGAGAATTTCCTGACTCTCCCTTGGGTCTATTTTGCTCTCACGTCGGTTTTCCTCCTGGGGGTGTTGATCCTCTCGACCATCGGATTCATTAGCGTGAGTCTCGGCTGGGAATTTGGGAAGAATGAGTTCCATGAGGAGGAATATGCTATTTTCCTCAAGAACCTCATTCCTTTTGTACTCTTCTGGACTTGTCTCATCCAAGGAGTCGTCGGGAGTTGGACATATTTTCTCAACAAGAGATCCATTGTCAAGTACCTCAACCATTGGATTCAAGCAATGGACATTTTGGACCTCCAAGTTCCAACTTCACTCCGGCGGTTCTTAATTTCCTCTAATATTTGGTTTACTTTATTTCTCTTCGCAGTCTGTGGATTCTATTTCATCAGGTCGCTCAAACATATGTATATACAATTTCTTCTCATTTTAAATTATAAATTGATTTTAAAGGTATAGGAGTTTACAAAGATGATTGTGAAATGAGACTCAATTGCATTCCTGAATTTTAGATCCATTCCCTTAGCACGAGGAGGATCGGCTCTCATTTCCATTTTAACATTAAGACAAATCTTCCCGGGACTTCACAGATCTCCCGATTTCGGAGGATTCCGTGCGTTTGGTCTTTTTGTTCTCATGTACACGATCTTTGCGTGTCGGTCGTTTCTCCTCCTCTTTGCTTTTAAAACGCGGCTCCTTCGGCACGGGTTCAAGGTCTGGAACGAGCGACTTCACGCGGAATTCACGACCAGGCGAGGTGAGAAAATGCCAAGAAGTTAATTCGCGAGCAAATAAGAGAATTATTCAATCACATTGCGTCATCCCTACAGAGCTGAGGGAATGGGGCGAAAAGGAGACATGCGAGAAACTCTATGCTCACCATTGTCTCCTTCTCAAATTGGTGAAGGAGCAAGAAGAAATGTTCGGCGGAACTCTCCAGTCTTACTATGCCATGCAGGTAGACTTTTATAATTAATCATTATACACTTATTAATTAGGCACTAATCACACTCATTAGCATCATAACCCTTCAAATACAAAAGGATACGTCAATACCATAGCACATCAATCAAATATATATACAGATCTACGTCTTAAATAGCGTTAGTTCCATTGGACCAAAAGAGAATTTATCTTTTTATTCAATATATCCTTTATTAAATATTAACTTTTTTACGCATATTTTTTTAAATAAAAAAGCATTTCAATTATTACATACAATATCTTTAATATCACATATTTAGTACCTTCAAGTTTTTTAATTCTTCAACATTAGCAAATATTCGAGCGATTTATGACGCATTCAAATATCTTTATATAACTATCAGGCATATCTCAATTTAAAAGGATGAACTAAAAACCCATATTCTCACTTTGCAATTGCCTACCTATATTTATTATAATTTCAGCTACGTGATTTAATCAATTAATTTTCGTCTTATTTGTAGATCCTGAACTTATGCTTTGAGCTCTACTACTTGGCTCGCTCTGGCACTTTTTCAAGCGGGAGTGAGGAGAGACCAGAGTATGTAGAAATCATCCCTGCTGTGATTCTCCTCATTCAAAACGTCTCCATCTTCTTCACTTTGAGTCTTGACGCTGCTTATGTGAACGAAGAGGCCTACAAGGGATTCGAAATTCTAAGATCAAATGGCATCCACCCTTCAGACAGCCTTTATAGAAAACATCTCGTACTTCTATCAACTCTTTTAAATATGCTGATTCGATAATTTAGCAATATATCTGTATATATAATATATAATTAATTCGTTGGATGAACTGAAGCTCCTTTTCAGGTTTTTAACCTTCAAGCGAGTTTTGCTCAAAGGATTGTCTTGACAGGAGGAAAATACTTTTCTATTGATCGACCATTTATAGTCACAGTAAACACCAGATTATGCATGCCTATTACTTATTCTACCTTGGGTAAATGAAAAAATGTTAACTTTTGGATATATATATGATTTAGATCTTTGGAGCTGTTTTTACATACTTTGTCATCATCTTGCAGCTGAGTCCTAATGTTCACAAGTCCGAACATCATACGAGCGTTGGGAGTATTTTAGACTAACTCAAAACGCTTTTATTTGCCAGATGTTTGATTCATCATCACATGTAATTAGTTTACTAATTTTAATTTTCTACAATGCTTTAAATGTTAGACCTTTAGCTTGCGTCTTCAAATACCTTTTATTACTAATTATACCAACCACAATCATTATAAATTATACCAATCTGCGTGTTTTGATTTAATATAGCTCTATGTTATTATTATTGTTAGTGGTGTAATATGTAATGTGGTACATGAACTTATGATTTCCTGCATAATGGACTACAACTTGCGTTGTTGATCGAGCTAGAAAAGTAAATAATTAGAAAATAAATGCAATTGTGAAGGATTTATTCTTGTTTGGGAATTCCATGATTGACAAAACATTAAAATTGCCGATTTCCACTTTCTTTCTATGACAGTTGTTCAAGTCAAATGTATGAATAGATTGAAGGTGTCACATGGTGAGTTTTCCCTTGTAATTGGATCCAGCACTCAGGCCCTTCGCCCCAGTGTTGGTGATTCTGAAGAGACAACCAGCGTCGGGCTGGGCTGCCTTTTCCTCAGGTGACAAACCATGCTGGGCCGAAGTTGCATAAAGAACATCCAGATTCGGACCGCCAAATGCTACAGATGTTATGTTCACAGTAGGGAATTCAATGTAGTCTATTAACTTCCCGACTCGCGGATCAACGTGAAGAACCTTAAAATAGATACCACCATACAAATTATTATTATATTCCAAATTACCATTAAAATATACAGTGTTTAACATGAATATCATAATACTCAATAATGATTTCTCACTCGTTTGCCAGCAAAGACGGCAACCCAAAGATTACCATTTGAATCAATAGTCATTCCATCGGGCACTCCGGTGATTCCATTAAGTTTAAAGTCAAAAGCCGGTCGTCGATTGCCTATTTGTCATTATGTTTAGTACATTTAAATGCATACTCCTTATAAGGTCAAGTAATTTAAATGGAGTTTAAAAGATTTTTGAATAAATCCTCTTACTGATTTTCCCATCAACGGCATCGAAATCGAAAGCGTCTACTCTGTAGGTGAACGTGTCAATGTAGTACATGGTCTTGTTGTCAGCCGTCCAGGCAATCCCATTAGCAATGTCAATTTTGTCCACGTGTTTGGACAAACTTCCATCCAAATCGAATTTATAGAGCGTTCCTTTCTTTTCGTCCAAATCCCCTGGAACTGGCTCGTAACCCATCGTACCTGAACAAAGTCCGAATTCAAAACAACTTTTAAATTTTTTGGTGAAAGACTAGGTACAAGTTTCATTTTACTCCTGGTGTCAAATGAGATTTTTCAGTTGAGAAAAATTTCAGAAGAAACAAACGGAAACTTGAAAATTGTCAATGTAAGGTGCCGTTAAGAGTAAAGTGACATACCAACCCAGAGACGTCCCTGAGGGTCGCATTTTCCATCATTGAACCGGTTTTTGGGAAGATGTTCCTCCACCGTGTAAAGATGCTTCAACTTGGAAGGAGACTTGGACACTCCGTCCCATTCCATGAACTTCACATCTCGTCCCGTCGTAATCAGATATTTGTCCTTGTGACCTTCAACCGGCACGACGACAGACAAAGAGTCAACTCCATCTAAAAAACAAAATTTGCTAATTTAAATTTAATTAAATTCAAAAGCGAACAAATGACTACGAGAGCCCTATAAATTATTTTTCTCTTTCTATAATTTAAGCTCAAATTAATTCACACAATGTTTTATCACTGATGATTAGTTTAACGTAAGAAAGCTTTTGTTGTTACCGAGAGTGACTTGAAAGTTTTCTCCAGTTTTCGGAACGTGGCGATGGATAGTGTTGGCAAATATGTCCACGTACAAGAGCTCTTGCTTCTCGGCGTTCCAATGAGGCCCTTCGCCCAAGTAATTCGGACTCACGTTCACTCTCTCAATGTTGAACTTTCCCATGATGAACCCAAAGACTTGAACTTAACGAGACAACAAGTGAGATTGAGGAGATTCCAAAGAAGAATTCAGATCTTTAAATACACCTCCTGGATCAACACCCAACTATTAGCATCAACATTAACAATTATTACCTGGTTGTTTGCACAAGACAATCAATTGTACAAAAGTTATATAAGGATTAAAATAAAATGACCATCACATTGGCCCAATGCCTCTTTATTATATAAAAACTCTTTGCCTAGGGGGTTTGGGGAAGTCGCGCACACTTGAGTGTCCATTGTCCATTCTTAGAAAACATTTTATTATATTATATGTGCTCCAATATAGAATAATATATTTAAATTTCTTATAAGATTTAAAGGATTAAGGATTTCACACGCACTTTATGATCATTAGATTTGGAGAAAGTTTATGTAATAATTAACAAATGAATTTATGTAATAAGTATATGTCTAAATGTATACAAATATATGACTTATGACATGAGTTATGAATGACCATCCAACTCCTAGTTCTCTCGCCTACTATTTTATAATGTTTACTTTGCCAATTTTAAACCTTTTTTATATCATGGCTCTGCCTCATTTCTTCTTCAAACACCATCTGTTTAACTTTTTAAAAATATGTAATGAACATATGTATGGAATTATTCTGCTATTTTACTTTGCAACCTAAATAATTGTAATTGGGAACAAAGATAACAAACTTTGGTTGGGTGATGATAGATATGTATTGCATCAGCGAGAAGCACTATTGCCTTGTTCAATCTTTTCTAAAATGTCATGATTGCGGTTATGGGTCTTGACATTACATGCATGGTAGGTGTATTTATGAGTTTAATATAATGTATTCTGAATGAATAAATACAAAAATGCTCAGGCTCAATTATTATTTAAAGAGCGCTTTTTTATTCAATGATTTCTCGACTTAGGTTGAGTATTTTAATATTGAATGTAGACTAAACCCAGACGCTGCACATGTGAATGCCGAGTGTGCTCGAATGCTCACAGTCACGTCCTTGACTCGCCGCTCTTTCACCTACTCCCAAGATCTCGCTTGCTATTTTTTAAAAACAATTCCACTTTTAACTACAAATTATAAATAAACTACGAGACTACAAGTCTAAAAATGGATACTGAAAAAGACATGGAAAGTTTAACTGGACCATTTCTAGTTAAAGTTCAGTCAATTAATTTGCCATCCCTCGATTTTAAACCTGGACCTGTATTGGGGAGAATTAAAAAAGTAAAATTTTGTTCGTGTTAAATGAAACGGAATTATAGCTTATAATGGAATTATATCTACAATGCATAATCTGAATTATTGTTAAGCTCAAGTTTAAATTTCACAACTTATCCTATTTTAATACTGAGTTAATTAATTTTTCGTTTTATTAAATAATAAGAATAATTTTTTAATAATTAAGTGAATGTAATAAATAAATTATTTAATGAAAAATCTAATTATATGTAATGCCAAATCATTTTATAACTAAATTTTTTAAATTGTTCATTTCAGATAACGTTCATCGAAGCCTCGAATCAATTGCTGCTCGTTGGGTGCTTGTCTGGAACGGTTTTCGTATTATCCCGAGAAACTCTCCAGTTCAAGTTCATGATTCCATTCAAAGGTGGTCGCGTTTCTTGCATGGCATTAGCAAAAGACGAATCTGATCTCGCCATTGGATCAAATAGAGGAAACGTGTCGCTTTATCGGATTGCTCCATTAGCTGAGGCTCATTGGGAGAATCAGTCTTTAGTCGAAAATTCTCACCCGGCCTTCAAAGAACTCTGTAATATCAACCTCCAGGCTCAAAATGAGATTGTCGATATTCAATGGAGCTCAAATGGACGCTTCCTTTTTATTGGAGACTCTAAAGGACTCGTCTCTCAAGCTAATGCAATAATTTTTCTAATAATTAAATAAAATTATTTTACAACAGCTATATTTATATTTCTTTGGAGAATGAGTAATGAGTAATTATAAATTTTGAGTTTGTTTTGACTTAGGTGGGGAGTCTTGAAGAGTTTCCTCGAGCTCGAATGTCGTCCAAAGTCATTCTAGAAGTTAATAATCGCATCTTAGATATGACTTGTGCTTTTCCTTACTTGGGAGTGGTAACCTGTGATGAGGCCTTTCTTTGTCACATTGAACACGAAGACTTTACTAGAATTAAGATCAAAGATGCCCAAACTTCTCCATCAGGAATCTCTTTGGTTGGAAAGTCGCATGATCTCTCACTCATCGTTGGCGAGTTCAATCAGGGAAGACTTTTCCAATGTGACCTTAATGGGGAAGTTATTAAATATTCACATATTTCATTCCATTCAAAAACAAGTTCAATTCCACAAGTGCCATTTGACCCTACAACTGTTTCAAAAGTCGACAATGACTCTTCCAAGGCTACTCAAGATCTCACAAATGTTTCAATTTTGAAGGACAAATTGGGAATTAAATGGTTACGGAAATTGGAAGTGACCGAACAAGGGTTTTTAATCTCCATTTCCAATAACCCTCAACATGACAAAGACAAACTGGTCATCATCAACCCCCACAGCATGAAAATCCTGGCTTGGAGCAAGGGGTTTGGAAAGATTCATTCGGTCAAGGTTGTATTAAATTACCTATTTATTTGGCACGGAGAGCAAGTTGAGGTGTTGGCCGTGACCTCCTTTGACTCCTATGGAGAACAATTATTCACAGCTGGACTCACCAATCTCTTGGAAGAATGGCTCTCTCACGCGCTCAAGATCATCGGAGTTGAGGGAAAAGACGTGGAGAAAAATACCCAAGTCATTTTACGAAACATGATCAAGAGTAAAAACTTGGAGTTTTGTCATTTCATTTCAGAACGGATTTCTTTTCCATTAGAAGAAGAACCTGAAGGATCTCAGAAGAGTCCGCTTCCGTCTGCCTTGTTAAAACTCTCCATTTCATTCCAGAACTTCAAATCTGAGTCAACAAGAAATGAGTCCATTGTGGCTCAAATGTTGAAATGGATAAAGTCTTTGAAAGGTTTTTATTCTGACTTGGAAGCCTCTCTTCCGGAGTTACAAAGTGAATCAAACCTAATGAAAATACTGGCAGAGGCCAAGACGTTTCTCCATCAGCCACAACTTGTCACACTCCAAGAAGACTTGATGCTCAGAGGCGGGAAATTGAAGGAGGAAATTGAAGTATTTCTTTGTTGGGCCATAAGGAAGTTGCTCAATTGCAAGCCAGAGAGAAATTCACACGAGGAGGATGTTGAACCGTTGTTCTTCTCTGCACTCGCGTCTCATCCATTGGTTCTTGCTTGGTTCACAATACTTAATGTGACCAAGGAACAAATTATCTTTGATGGACTCTTTGCGGATTTTCTTCTTTTAGCCCTCCCCATGTCTAAATCCATGTTCCAAATAAGCTTTCAGCCGCCAATAGAATTCTTCACGTGGTTTGTCTTGGTTCTATTGACTTCTGGGAGAGAGAACGAAGAGGAGGTTTTGCCCTTGAGAGATCCATACATGACTTTGTTCCTTCAACCCGAGCCCAAGTTCAACTATGGAGAAGATTTTTTCTCCAAAGTCTCGCTGTACCTTTTGGGGTCGAATGATGAGTGGAAGCGAATTAAGAATTTGAGCTCTTGTCTTCATCACTTTGTCTCAACAATTTATTTGCTCAATTGGAAAGAAGAAGGAAGTCAAGGACTCCTCTTGGCTTTCCTTGCTTCCTTCCCAGCTAACCATTTTCCTCGTGCGGATATCATCAAGAAAATTCATGGCCTTTGCAAGGGAAACAAAATTCTCTTTGGGTTATTTCGAAAAGCGGCACTTGCCCAAGAGACAGATCTCTCCCTGTGTTTCTGCAATTTGCCTCGTGTCTACGGGGGAACCAAACGAGTCTCTTTGTATCAAAAAGCCATCGACGACGGTCTGATCCAACTCTTTGAAGAAGAAAATCCAAATGAGTCCTGTGAGGAAGTTGCTCACTTTGCACTCCGACGATCAAATTTTCTCTATGCCTTCCTTGGAAAAGGGAAATTGAGAGAGGAAGAACAAGCCGAGCTCATTGTACGAACTTCTGCTTGTGAGCTCCTCCCGAACTTTGGCTTTTCAATTGAGAAATTTAAACTACTGGTTGAAAAGAGGAACAAGTTGGTTGACAAAATGAGAAAAAGAGAGACTCGGCTGGCATGTGAAGAATGTTCCGAAGATCTTCACGTGCTACCCTCATTTGAAGTTCTCTCAATGGACTGTCTTGGAGCTTGGGCCCTCCATTTTATGACTTTGGAAAAATTTGGGACACTATTTGAAAAGTTGAAGTTTAATCATCCCGGAGTCTTCTCGCTTGAGTAAGTTACATGATATAAATATATTTCTTAAATATGAGTGAAAGTATCAGCTCGATAAATTTGGAAAACAAAACACACGTACGAGTTAGTAAGATTATAATTAACGTAAAGGATACGTCTTGAATTATACTGATTGGGGTATGCAGATTAATTGGTGCTTCTTGCTTCCCTCTTGCTATCTTCAAGGCAAAAGAGGAGCCCTTCGCACTGAATTTCCCGTTTCCCGTCCCAGTAATACCTCCCCTTCACTTGAAAACTTAGCTAAACTACACTCTAAGGGTTCCCTTCCACTATCCCTTTCAAAAACCAGGCCGGAAACTGAAATTTGACCGGAATTCGGTTGAAAACTTAGGAGCGCTAAGCACAGACAACCGCCCATGATAAAATCAAACTTGCCACTATTAGACATCTTAGCATAAATAAATTGCAATTGTTAAAAAAAATATTTTTGAATTTCTTTTAGATTCTATCTACTAGCCGGTGAAATGAGGAACAAGAAAGTCCTGGAGCTTGGCCAAAGGGAACCTGCTTCTAATAAGAGTAAACCTTTAGAAGAGATTCAAAGAGTTAGCCATGTTATCCCTTTTTGCGATAAATTACACGCAAACCCAAATAATCTTTCAATTTTATACGAGAATGGTATGTGAATTTAATGTTCATTAAAACTGTGAGCAATTAAATATTAATCAAAAGACTGATTTTCAATGAGACACTTACATACGTACGTATATATTTTACTCCATTTGTGATGAATATATTAAAATCTACTTTTTCGAGTTCTGAACAAAAATACAATAAAAATTTCTAAGTAAGGCATATATATTTCGTTATAATTATTTATCATATTCCATTTGTAATCACATTTTTATACAAATTCAACATTTGTTTTTTTAAACTTTAAGAATTCGTGTTAAAGAAGGTATAAATTGATTAATCATTAAAATATGCGAGAAATGGGTATTGAAAAAGGTGAATATAGATATATTAATTCTTAATCTTTATTAATAAAAGCGCCTCACATAATTAATGAGAAATATCTGGTACATAAATGACAAGAAATTGGAAAAGTGCTAGGTCTTACAATCTTAACTAACTCAAATGTCAACATTTACAATTTATATAATATACAGGCCTACTTGCATAATCACAAGTAATACGTATAAATGGTTAGAATATCATTGAATCACAACTCAGTTTTTGGAACAGAATCCGGAGACTTTAAGATGGTCTCTGTTTTATTGTAAAATATTCCATTTCTCTCTGCTGGGGCTTCCACTCTGGTCTCCCTTCTTGAACTTCCACCTTGAACTATTATAAATATAATTTGCATCACATTTATAAGTAATATGAAAATCTTGTATTAATTATATATTCAGTTCATAAACTTAATTGTTAGTCATATAGTTGGAAATTTGTCACTTCTTAAATTACTTCATATAAGTTACGTAGGAAGCTAATGTTCGAGATTTAAAAATTGACTTACCTCCACTAAACATTATTTTTTCAATCTGAATGAAAGGAGACTCGAAAGCAATGGTTGCAACAAAACCAAGGAAAAACGAAATCATCATATGAGCAAAGAAGAAATTCGTCTGAAAATAATTAAAATTGCAAATATTTATTATTATAATCCACTAATTTAACGATTAATAACACAAAATTATTAATAATTAAGACAAATACTTTACTAAATTTATTAATTTTAGTTACATTGCATCTATACATAGGTTGTTAAATATTAATATTTATTAAAATCATATTTATTAAATTAAAATAAATGATTTCTGACCATTGTGTAAGGCTTGAAGGAAATGGGTTGTTGGAACGTGAGATGGAAAATCATTTGAAGATGCAGTGAGATCAAGTAAACACAGAAACAAGTTCGTCCGAGCGGCATGAATCCTTTCCACGAGAGGAATGTGTTCACAAATCCCCCGTAACCTTTCACACAGGCGAAGACAACCCAAGCGACGGCCACGCTCCAGGCAAAGCGATTGAGTCCTCCGTAGATCATTCCTCCAATGCGAGGAATTTCCTGTGTTGGGTCGAAATAAGGTTGAATTCCGTAGAGGACAGCAAGAGCCGTTCCAGCAGCCACGACCCATCCTGCCACAACGGTCAAGGCATTCAAGTGAACTTTCCCACCCCGCGTCTTGAAGAAGATATATCCCAGCCACATGCCGACAATGTAAGACTGAGCGTGACCATATGGCTTGATGTAAATGTCCGGGTAGTAATTGTGATTACTGGATTTTAAACAACAATCCAGATGAGGGTACAATTGAGAAAGCTAAAGTGTTCTTAAATAATCAAAATCATTACTTTCTTGTTCCAATGGAAGTAGGGGTTTGTTCCCAGAAGTAAACCATGAGACCGGGTGTGACAATTGAGCCGATCATTAAGACACCCAAGAAAGCCGAACCAAGGACATTGTATTTCCAGAGAGGATAAACCACGAAAGGGGCAAGAATGTATAATTGGAAATCCACAGCCAGATACCAAGCCTCGCCTTGGCACTAAAAAAATTTTTTAATCACTATTATTCCACAAGCATGAGAGACTTTGGTAATTGTATTTTAAGTAGATAAATGGGTAAATTACCAATTGGTCAACATTAATGAAATTGTTGAGATACAAAATGTTGGTCCACCAATTCTTTTCGCACCAATTGGACCATGTGTCCATGATGTTCCAATAAGGGCCACTGCCAGCATAAGGCACGAGCGTGGCCATGATTCCCAGAAGGATTAAATAAGTTGGCGTTAATCTGTATAATATGACTACTATATAATGTTGTAGATAAAATAATAAATAAAAAACGATTTATGCTTCCTAACTAACCTGAGATAACGATGAATGTAATACATTGGTAAAAAGTTTGGGTTGAATGCTTTAGCCTTTTCAAACATCTTCATGAGGGAATAGGTTACAAGGAGTCCACTGATCACAAAGAATGTATCGACTGCTACTGTGGCGTTCAGAATTGTTAAGATTTTCCAATCCTCGTGAACCTGAAAAGAATCGAGGAACGTAGGTTTATAGAAAAAAATAAAGATTAATATTAAATCTTCTCACAAGCTTAAGGTCGACCATGTTGAACTGTGGAATGAATGTGGCCATGTACCACGTATGACCTAGCACCACCCATGAAGTGCTGAAAAAACGTAGCCCGTGAAGACACCCGAGGTCGTCCGCAGATTTCCGCGTGTTCAAAAATTTCTTCACGTTTGTGTACACCGAAAAGGCAATAACCAGCTGTAAGCCAACGCCTATTATTTGTTAATGAGCTCATTAGAAATTATTTGAATGCTTTTAAGCGGTTAAGTCTTATTAACAATAAGTATGAAAGCATGCATAGATAATTCCAATTGGGAATGCTAATTAATGCATCTGAAAAGACAACTTACTTCCTTTCTTTGCTTTCTCACTCTCGCTTCGCCTCACGTCAAGGAAAGTTCCAAGTGCACAAAGGAAAAAAATTATCCCAAGGAGCACACTACAAAAACATACACCGTAATTAATGGTAAAATTCAATATTTTCACAAATGTGATTTTAATACCTAGTATATATAATCTTAATTGGTTCTCGGTTTTCTTTTATATTACATACATATTATATTAAAAAAGATAGCAGAATAGATATGCGTATTTATAAAATGTATTATATCTTAGGGAAATTGTTGCTGAGTTAAATAGTTTTTACATGACTGAAATATCGCCAGCATCTAATGGAGGTTTTTCATCTGTATAACATTGTAACATATTTGGTATCAATAATTGGGAATTATTGAAAATTGTATTGGCAATTAAGACCACTTCTTCTTTCGAACATGTTGATGGAGTACAAACGGCAAGACTCGGAATCATAAAGATTCCTTCGGCAATTGCTATCAATTCCTATCATTCAAAAAAATTAAAATCTAATTCTCACAAAATTTTTAATAGTAAATAAATGAATGGACATTATTTTCATTAATTTCATAAAAGCCTCACGAGGAGTTCTTCAGGTGACACGGCCTTTTTAGGAGCAAAGTCCATACTGATCCCAGTCTCGAACGATGAAACAGTATGATCATTTGAAATGTTCTGAACTTGAGGAATCAGCATGAGAGTACAATAACGCCCCCGGAATTGAAGTTCGCCTTTTTTCGTCGCCCTCGCCCCTACGCACTCGTCGTAATCCCCCATTAAATTAATGTGCCCGCTGAGCAATCCTTCCGGTGGCTTCCCGTATGCATCCGCCACTAATTCAATTAATTATTTAATTACACATTAAATAGGTATAGGTAACTAAATAACAATAATGTATAAATTTAGGATTGTATCTGAAAGCATAAAGAGTATTAAATTATATATATAAGAAAATGAAATAAGAACATTTATCAGTTATTTTTATATGAAAATCATTCAAATAATAGGACACATAATTTTAATTAGAGCGCCGTCATGAATGCTTGCTTAATATTTATCGAATTCCGATCATAGTTTAACTAATTAACACAATTTTTATAATAAATGATGCTGAAACATTCTTTTGGAACATGGCGAGATAAAGGTTTTTTGTTACATGTATTGGCTTTGAGTGATTAAAAACTAACGCGTCAATTATTCCAAGGCACTGATAACCTAGTCAAATACTACATGATTCTTTTTGACATTGACTCATAAACACTTATTGTTAATGAAAGGTTAATTAGAATGAACATTTACTTGTAAGGCCAAATGCTACAATGTTTCTATTAATTTCAAAATAATATGTGCAAGTAGTTATTTTGTAATTAAACTACTGACATATATATATATTTACCAATATTTGTTACCATTGTATTGGGAATATAAATTAAATTAAATGCATTTCTAAGCCCAAAACACGATTGCAAAGTTTAAGTGTGTTAATTGGACTCTCAATCTTGTTCATTTTTATTTATAAAAATATATTTTTAAATGTGTCGAATATAAACAGTAAACTTGTAAATAACATGAAAAATAACTCCTTGAACGAGTTCGTGCTTTTGTTCAAGTTGGAGGTGATTGATTGTGATTGACATTTTATCATTGGTATGACAATGACTTTTAGGTTTTTTATCATTTAAAATTTGACAAGGATATGCGGGTTTTTTGTACTTTACTCTTTCTAATTATATGCTACTTGCTAAATACTATTGTTAATTTGTTAATTGCGTAAAGAATTAAAAACGTCTTCCTGTTTCAATGACTTTACAGTTATATTTTAAAATTAGGTATATATATAACTTAAATCTGCATATTCCATAATTCCACCTTAATGCTTATAGTACAAATTAATATTTTATTTATAATTTATTAATAAATTCAAAAAACTTATGAACAAAAAGCATAACTTCTTATTCTAATGTGAACAAACATAGATAAAAAAACCTAAATTTTGTATCACTATACACCTTACTATAGGTAGATAAATATTAATTGTGTATGAAGGTTTAACTTAAATAGTTAAATATAGTTTAGTTAAATAGTTTCTGTAGTATACTTACAATGCAAAGCCCAAATTTCTTCTTCAGGGAACGGCTTGTTTGTCGTAAAACTTGTCAAAATGGTTATCCATTCTACAAGATCATCGGAGCATTTTGTCCCGAGCGCAAGTTGTCGGAGTTGTGGGATGATCTCCGGCGAGCGAATCAATTCTTTCAGATAAGACGGCACAATGTTCTCAATCAAGTAATCCAGGGCACCTGCAGACACATTGCCCAGATGGTTCGCGTATTTATTCCGAAATGTTTTTCCTAGCTGAAAATTCCGCGGGACTGACTCGGCCGTCAAGACCAAGACGGCGAGCGTGATGAACAAGATCTTCATATTGAAAGCCCAGGTTATAAGGAAAAGCGAAGGAGGACCTCCTCTCTCAACCAAGTGAGAAGATCTAAGCGAGAAATGGTCAATTTATGCCAATAAATGAGAAAGAACTTCTTTTTGTCCATAAAATAAATTCCTATGATCAGTGTATGAGCCTTGAATTGATCAATTTTTATATCTTATACATATCTCTCACCTGTCAAAGAGAGGAAATAATAAAGGTACAATGGAGGATTACTATCGTCAACCCTTATAAAATACATACAATAATAGTATTATTAAAAATGTTTTCATTCTAATCTTTTTAATGGAGTTTTGTCCAATCCAAATGATTTCGTGTTTGGTTCCAAGTGTCAATTACGCTCCAGACTCAGATAACAATGTGTGAGTTGGATAATAAACGTTAAACATGGGAAAGATGCCTCGATCTTGCAATTATTGATTAAAGTCAATCATATCGATATATTTCATTCCCGCGTTCAAAGGTTTATTGCTAATAGACCATATGACTATTGATTGAGATGAATTGATAAAATAATATATATAGAATAGATTGCCAATAAATTACTCAAGAAGAGATGTGCATATGGGTGATTATTATATGAACATTATGTTGTGTCTGATATATACTTTAAGAACTACACAGAATAACTAGACAATTGAATATTATATAATATAATAAACTATTATAAATATTTTAACTATTTGTATATCATGTGGAGGTTAAATGTAAAAAGGAATATATAATAAATAATTAGCTACATGAGACATGACCCTACAATAACTTTTTATCTAAAACCTCTTGAAATTTTCAATTGAAAACACTTTAATTGACTTTAATTATTTCCTTGTTGAAATTTCTTTTTGAGTTTCTCCTCTAATGATATCCCCGACCTCCGTGAACTTTTTCTGTTGGCTCGAGTGGAATGGAATTGACGCATTTGGCCCCATGGCAAAAATCAAAACAACAGAGTTGTTGATCTGGACAGTCGTTGTCCACTTTGCACTCTGCCTTGAAATTATGTGGGCATAATTTACTATCATCCATTTTCAGTATCGTTGGTGGACATTGTCCGCCGTCTTTAGCTAAAAATACCCAATATGAGTAAAACAGGTTCTTGTAAATCATTTATATTTTATTATTGTATTACAATTGTGCGATTTAACTTACTCTTGAGATCACAAGATTTCCTAAAACATCTTGCTGGTCGATTGGGCTTTGGACAAGTGCACATGCGACAATCGAAGTAAATCATCAAACTGTCTTGGCTGCACATGACTGAATAAAAAAAATCATTACTTTTACTTACAATCTGTTATTTTGAATTTTAAGAATTCAAATGCTATGACCTTTCTTTTGAGGATTCATGGGTTTGGCAATTGGTCCTTTTCCTCTCATGTGAGGACCGACGACTTCTCCTTCAATGATGCACAACAGGGAAAGTGTCAGGAGGACTTGGATCATCCCTCCCATTTTGATCAACAACTTTGACGAAACTGGAAATTTTTTTCCTAACTTTGAGTCTCAATTAAGTCTCTGATTAAAAATAAAGCAAGAAAGTAAAGTGAAATCAGTTTATGGCCATTATTTAAAAATTTTATACCATGGGTCATTTTGATTAATTATTAGTCAAACCCCTACATAATGAATGTTTTATAAAGTTGCCCATTTTAATACATTATGACTATTGCGAACATTTAGCGTATAAAATTTTAATTACTAATTGATTTATTATACTTAGGTATGTATTTATAATTTATGAATTAATAATAATAATGCTGATAATTGTAATATTGCAATGTTCATACACTTTCCAATTTGTTGATTTACTTTCTATCTTTCTATCTTTCTATTATGCAAGTATGTATGGAAATGGAAGCGTTAAATTGAAAAAGCAACTTAATTGAGATTTTTTATTCCGTAATTAAAAATTATTTAATGTCATTTATAGTCTATTTTAAATATAATGAACTACATTTAAGCTGAGGATTTTGGATGGATAAACGTTCAAAGAATTGAGCTGCGCAACATTTTGGTGTTTATTTGTGATTTCAAGTTCTTACTGACTAAACGTTGTTATTCTCCCATTCAATTTCAGATTTAACCAGAAACTGAATTGGATAATTTAATAATTAAATTTTCCTAGTTAAAAAATAAGCTCTGTGTATTTTAATGAAAAACATTACATCATAAGTCATAATGGCTGATCCGGAAAAGTGGGAAATCCTTGCATTGGTAATTTTTAAGTTAAGGATTACAATTTCCATGAGTTATTTTTAGATTTTCATTAAATTTCTTATAATTTTAGCATAATTTGAAATATTAAAATATATTTTAGCAACAAGAATTTGACTGGATTTTGCAACACGAAGTTCCAGAAGCGTTAAAGCAACTTAAAGTTGTTGTTGAGGTAAGAAATATGATGTTATTCATTCATTTATGTTTACTTCAAACTGAGTTTTTCCTATTAAATCTAATTAAATTGGAAAATATGGAATTCCAACATTACAATTATTATTATTAATTTAAATTGGCATTTTACAGGAATGTGCCCGACATTTTCCATTATCCGTTGGTGGGATAATCACCCCGTTGAAGTTAGACAAGTTTGTTATGGCCACTGCCTCTCATAATGCACAAGACAGCATCAAATGCATTGTCACGATATTGGGAGACAATATCACGAACGCTGTAAGTTACTCGATAATTAAAAATCTTCCCATCTAAATAAATGCATGATTTCATTAAAAGAATCAAATGGACAATCTTGGTTAATTTTATATTATTTTTCCTAGGACGTGACAATCAAGCTTCATAAGAACACTTCTCAGTATCACGGGTCTCTTCAGACGGAATGGAAGTTACAACAAGTCCAAGACTCTGCGAATCATCTCCAGTCATGTATAACGTTTTTCAATTCACTCGACGAAAGCGTAAAGTCGGCCGATGAGGCCCTGTACATTTTGAATTCCATCATGGGAAGTTTGTACAAGGGACGAAATTCCCTCATCATTCCAAAGAAGCGAACTATGGATGACATTGTGTCGAGCAGAAATATGGTAATTGCACACATTATCTGATATTCGCGAGTACTTAAGTCTATTTGAATGTTAATTTCATTATTTACAGAAATCGCTCTTGCCTTCGCTCCCGTCGGATCTTGCAGTGAGTTTTTACATCCAAGCGCAGAAATTGATTTTTGCCGTTTACCTCTTGAGTCAGTCGCAAGGGAATGTGAAATGGGAAGGATTCCAAGCAGAATGTTGTGTTCCCTGGTTGAATCAAGCCATTCTGCTCTTCTCGGACGCTCTTCAACTTTGTCAACAATTGAGAGACAAAGTATATAGCCATTTTACACATTTTCATAAACGCACAAATTTCAATTTTCCATTTATGAATATGATTTCAAATTCAATAATTATCTTTAATTTCTCCCTTTAGATCGTCGTTTTCTCACAATACAAAGACGCGAATCTTCTTTGTAGCCATTGTCCTTCGCCTGACTCGTGGCAAACCTAAAGGACCCAATTTAAAGCAGTCATTCGATTTCGAGGAAAGACCTAGTATGAAATGCTTAAAATCATTAGAATTAGAACTGAATACATAGAAATAATCTTATTGGTGTAAATAAACGAAAATTATTCACTCGTTAAAAAAAATTACAATTACATTTGGCCCTTTTTGGTTATTTAAAGAATTTAAAGGTTAAATATGACTAAATATGAATGGGCGTAGAATAAATAAAATATATAAAAGAGCTCAATAATTTAAAATCCTTAATTATTCATTTAACAAAGAAATTGGTTTATTCAATCGTTCACTTACATTTGTAATACACAATTTTGAATATGAACTATAAGAATTAATTGTGTATTTCCTAGTCAGAAATGTCAAACAATGTCGTTGTTTGATTTGTATTTCGTTTGTGGATTTTTTCAAGATTCAAGACTCCCTTCAATGATATTCATGATAAAATTAAAAAAGAAGCATTCCATTTTCGTTACATTAATGCTAAATAATTATGAAAATAAGTAATATTTAATTAATCATAATGCATTATTGATATGGCATGTTTAGAGGCTAACTATTATTCTACATTTAATATAAATATTGTTATAAAATCAGTACAATGTTTACACTGTATATTCACTTCTAAATAGTCAATATATTATAATTGTACATTTAATTGTGAATATTTATGGCTCTTCATTAACCAAATGATATAAATAGCAGCTCATGAAACGCATGATAGAAATCAGATTATATACCTATATTATTTTAATAATAAACATTTACTACTCATATAAAAGAGTTACTTAAATTATATATTAAATTGATTGTCTAAATACACGAGCATTTAACAAAAATATTTTAAAAATAACTGTTACAGTTAATTCTATTTTTTCGTTTACATTTCAGTCAATAGCTTATTTACATAATATATAATCATAATAATTTATGAAAATTAAAAACTTTCTATTTAAATTACCAAATCTTAAAATTAAGTTTGAAATGTATAAGAAATTGTTTAATTTATTTCACCTGTAGAACAATAAAATAGAAAACAACTTAATAAACTACCTACTAAAGCTGGCAAAGATAACTTTCCAAACAAATTATTCATTATGGCACTCGGAAGAATATAAAAAAGTGCTTTTATAAGTAATTATTTTCATGAATCATTCATTAATGACTCTTGAAACATGGAGTTTTGGCTATTTTTCATTGATAAATTGCTAATATTTAAACCTTAAATGCTTACTATGCCTAATAACTTTTAATGCTTGTTTTATTCTTTTATAAAATTGGAAAAACTTAATGTGTAAATCATAATACCTATTTATAAGCAAGAATGACTGAAATGACTTGAGAAATATTTTATGCTTTCCAAATTGGATATGTTCAAAGGTAAGAAAGGTTTCAAAGAAGTAATCACAATAAACCAGATCACACAAGAATAAGCTCAGCTAATTAAAGATTCTCATTTTACAACTAGACGCCCGACGCCCAACGAAATGTTGTACCTCAAAGTTGAGGATTTGAAGCACTAGCCTAACTTTTTGATTAAAAGTTTTTGGTTGCTATTACAGAAACTTAAAATGCTTCTTGTGGTAAGATATATCATTATATGTACTATATACACATATATCTATATTTTATAGATAATATTATATACATAGTTATAGGTATATTTTTAAATTATATTTTAGCAAAAGGCAAGGGCGTGAACATAGTCGTGTATTCATATTAAAATAGGTATATATTTTAGTAGGTACGAATTGAGAATACCAAATTAAACATTGGTATATACATGTGCTAATTACACATTATTATACAAGTGTTTATACATTGATTCGTAATATCTATTTAAATTGTGCAGTAAGTAGACAGTGTTCTTATGGTAAACAATGAGTTAGACAAAATCAAACGCATTTAGGCCAAATACAAAATTATTAAATGAACCTATTGGGATTTAATCCATGCTTTGTCTTTTTCACTTTCTTGAGGAAGTCTTGGCACATGCAGAAGTTTTTGAGGGCGTAGTCAGAAACGCAGTCGCTTTGTCCTTTATAGCTATTCACCCTGCTCACGTCCCCAAGGAGAATTCGCGTGCCGTTAAGGAAGAGTCTTAGCTTGGCCTCAAAATGTGCCTCACTTGGCACGACCTCAAGAGCCACTAAGTAGTCTTTGTATGTGATCATCTTCCCAAAATTATTCCACATCTCGCCCTATTGAATTCAAGAAAGATTTGTACAATAATGACAAATCTGGAAAAAGTCAAAATCCACTCACGTGAAATATTTCTCTCCCATAAAGGAATCTCTTGAAAATGAGTTTAACGCAGAGACCCGATTTAATTGAGTTAATCAAATGATTATTCACGTGTTCAACAACAAATTCTCCAAGCGACACTGACAGTTGAGATCGTTTGGAAACTGAAAATCGAATGACTTAATATATTTAAAAGGCTTGAAATTATGGTGATGAAATAATAATTAAATAATGACCTTGTGGGGTAACTCCACACATGCAGAAAACCTGAGGGATCCCACTGGTTTCGCAAGTTCTGTCAATTGGTGCAGTTTCAAAAAAAGAGAATCCTCTCCTCCCTTCAGGTCGACTTGGTTCTTTTCCCTCGCTCAACTTGAGAATGTCCTTGAGGGTTTCATGGAGATCCAAAGGACTCGTCAGTCGTCTCCCATTCATCTTCAAGTTGTCCATCCAGTCAGGATGCGTGGCTCGCAATGAGGGCGGGAAGCGAGCAAAGAAAAAAGGGAGGCTTTCTTCGTAAAAACCCAAGAAAGTTTCCCGGAAATCCCCGAAACGATAACCATGATCGCTGATGAAAAGAATCAAAGTGTTGTTTCCTCCGTTCACTGGGTTAACGGCTTGGGCGAGGAGATCCATAAAAGTCTTGTCAGCCGTCTTTTTAATTTCAACATTTTAATTAAGTCTCATTCAATAAATTTTATCCATATTGGTTAATTATTATATGCTCGTTATTTAGAAGTAAAGAGTTGATTAAATTCAATTGACCTGAAGGCCGTTGAAGTCGTCGTGGCCAATTGAAGTGAACCAAGAGAGGAGAAAGTAAGGATACTTTGGGCCCATTTGCCTCAAGAAATCAGATAAGTAGCTTGTAAGGAACGTCGTTGGAGTTTCGCCCGAAATGCAAGCACTGGACCAAGAAGATTTCTTCTTCCTTAGATATTTATCCTGGGCTGTTAAAAGGGGTCGAAGGTAATAATCCGTCGGCTCAACCACAAAACCCGTCTTCTCTATTCAAGTCAATTATTCACTTCAAGTCATATTTACTTTTTAGAGTCCCAAATAAATGGATTTAGTTAGTATGTGTATGCTGTCATTCAATGCATAGTTAAATTCTTGAATAACAATTTGTTAAATAATCCAAAGAATATATTACCGTAGTTAAATATGGCGATATTTGGTGCGTCTTCAATTAAAGCTATGAAAAATGTTCAATTTAAATTCTCATTAATTCTCAAAACTGCCCGTCTATTAAAAACGTACTATAATTATTTAAAAAGTTTCTCAAAAGTAAGGCAGTTTCAAAAGACCCGAGAACCGAGGGGAGGTAAGCAACAAGGAGCCTACTACTTGCGACATGCATTGGGATAGGTTAGGTTAGGTAAGCGACGTCGCTTACCTCTTCTCGGCTCTCATATTTCTTGCAGCTAATGATGATTATTACTTAACATAAAATAATGATATAGGGAAAACGTACCAGTGAAATAGTTTTGTTCACTGAAATTTCTCCAAATCAAGGGGCAATCATCCATTTTGGTAGAAGCGCCTTTCCAACAAGGCAAATATTCTTTTGGAGATCCCATCCCACCAAGGCTAATTAACCAAATTGTGAATTCAGAGGAAAGCTCAGAAATTAACATGATAATTTATGCCTTCCGATCGGAGAAATATGGAGATTTTACAATTACTGGCAAGTAAGATGTTTGTGAGAATTGACCAAGTACCTTGCCATTATGTTTGGAAATGTGTTTTCTCCCAATTTGGTATAGCCACTCATTTCTACGAAACCGTTTTCATCAAGAAATCTCTTAGTCTGAGTCAGCGAACGCATCATGTGCACTGAAAAAGTAAAATCTCACAATGAATACTTACAATTAATTAAAAAATGGCTCATTTGCCAATCACTTCTAGCCCAACATTATGAATTTGTAAAGATTGGCATTTATAAGTGCAAGTAAATATTTTACTAATACCTGAATACAAAGAAACGGTACCTCTCTACGCAATCACTCATATCTCTTAAACCAGTAAAGAGAATTCTATGATATTTTCACCACTTACACTTTATTATGTTATTCAAGCTTCCATATACTTATTTTTGTTATTTTATAAATGAAATGGTAAATACGCAATCACTCATATCTCTTAAACCAGTAAAGAGAATTCTATGATATTTTCACCACTTACACTTTATTATGTTATTCAAGCTTCCATATACTTATTTTTGCTATTTTATAAATGAAATGGTAATAAAATAATATATAAATGAACATCCTAAATATTTAGGATATATCAGCGCAGTTTGAATAAATTAACATTTTTAATCCCACCCTCCATTCATCCAACATTAATAAGGTACCGTTTCTTTGTATTCACCTATTATATGTTATTAAAATTAATATTATTTTTAATTGTATTGTATGTGATCATTATAAAAATATGGTTTAGGTTGAGATAAATATTCAAAATTATTCTAGTTTACTTCTTGAGATTGAATCGATTCCAATGATGAGGACACTCGGCGGACGATCCTTTTCACTCGTCTCCCTCCACACATATGGCTTTTTGAGCCGTTTGATTGTTGAGAAGTTCGGGTTGGATGAAAGCTGATCCAAAGTCAACGACTTTCTTTCGCTCCTCCACTTGGCATTCAATCTTGAAGAAAGGAAACCGCGCTCGTGTTCCTTCAGCCTTTAATGAGATCTCTTCGCATTTATTCTCCAATCTATTAATCAGTTAATATTGCATTCAATGTGTCGGATTATTATGATTGTCTTCATCATAGTCGTTTCATTAAACATACAAATTTTGAAACATGCAAATGGAATGAAGCACAAGATTTATCAATAAGTCACATATTGCAATGTTTAAACTTGCTTTGTACAAAGAACTACATAACTAAAAAAGCTTTAATGACTTTGTATAGACTTATAATATAAATTTAATTAGTTAATTAATAATTAACGTTCTCTTTTCCACTCAAATGAATGAGCTCATTTGAGTCATTATGATTAAATTAGTGTACTAGTTCATTTAATGTTAGATTGTCATATTTCATATAGATATATATAGGCATTATGTTTTAATAATTAAATGCTTGTGACTAGAATTTTCACATCTGTTCAAGGTGTGTTTTGTGAGTAATAAAATAGGTTATTGAGTTTACTTTGTTCCCCAATCCGCATTCTTGTTGTAATTAATAGGATTTTGCTGAACCCTCTGAACTCTCCGGTAGCAGCAACGAGATTTGTTCCATTTGGCCGATTTCTCCCCATCCACAGTCAGAGTCTGCTCATATGTATGTATTTCAATATGTATGAATCAAGAGGTTTCTCATAAATCAAAGTATTGGAATTGGAGCACCCACCCACCTGGTTTCTCACGTGGACATAGGGGCGAGGACATTTCTGAACGAATGCCTTTCGAAAAAACGGCTTTACTGATTTGTCAAATGGGTCCATGTCCATTATTTTACAACTGTTGGTGTTGACCAGGAACAGTGGGTCTTGATAGTCTTGACTTGACCTGAATTGGTTGTTATGGAAATTTCCACTGAATTCGCAATTTAACACAAAATAAACATAGTAGTTTGCGGAAATTCACAATTTCAAAAATAACTTGACGTCATTGGATCTTTTGATTTTTTGCTCATTTCCATATGGAAAATTTGTTCGGATATTTCATTTAAACATTAATTTTTTTAGTAAACTATAGAAATCAATTTTTAAATACTGTTTGATTTATTTCCAAATGGGAAAATTTATTGAGTTTTAATACATGCATTTCATGGTTTTGACTATTCTGATCAGCCCTATGTGATTGTATTATAGTGATTCTAGTGGTACATATTCAAATTATCCTTAGTATTTATGAAGTTAATTTCATGTGTAAATATTAGGACCTCGTCGTAGTATATATAGGCACGTTTTCATATTGGAATTCATATACATTGAATCGAAGATTCAACAAGTGTCCTTTGAATTACCATTTCTCATCCATATTTATACTCTAACTCATAGAAGCTCAAGTAGGATAATTCAAAAGTGAAATAATGCGTAAGAATACTTACTATATATATACATACATGATAAACGGCTATTGGTATTTATTGGTATACAACAATGTAATAATGCAATAATATGTAACAAAATGAAGAGAAATCTCATGTAGGTACAGGGACGCAGGAAGGAAAGTGAGTGTGCATAATTCCTAAGAGAGGAGAACATTTGAAATTAGACTAATAAGATTCTTTAAATTAGAACACAAATATGTTTATGAGATACACAAGGGAAGGTAAAATTAATTAGGAGAGTGCTATGTATACATTATCCTCGTGCTTTCCACTTGTAATGATCATACATTAGTATAAGTATTATATGAACATGAGTCATAATGAGGAGGTAATCTGAGAGAGTCCATTTGTGCAAACAAATTTGTTTTCATGAAAGTGAGAAAGTCAACACGCGAAACAGAGCTAAAGAACGATGATGTGCACAATGGCATTTCTTGTCCTAAATACAGGTTGGGAAGAAAAGAGGCTAACTTGATCAATAATTCCGATCAGATGTCAGGAACAAATCCTTTATGTCAAAACCCCAATTTGATAAATACTTGATCACGTAATTAAACGTTCGCATAAACTTGGCAAAAACTTATAGTACATATGTGTACTAATTATTTATTACATTTCACATTGTGTTATAATTCCTGATACTTGTTTAACACAAAGTTACTATGTATATGAATGCACTTGGTTTCTTTGTTTATGTGTATGAAAACAAGAAAAAGTGATCTTCTCTACAATAGGTTCTGTTTCTTATACATACACATATTTTTATAAATATATAGAAAGAGATAGATAAGATAGATGAAAGTTTCAAAGTGTTCCAATTTGTTCAAAAATGCTCTCACGATGTTCCTATAGGATATCATATATGAATGAGGAGAAGAGAAGGAACTAACAATGTGAATGAGAGGAAGAGTAGAAATTTGGATTACAAATCTTGTTTCGTTTCCTGCCAAAACAACTATATGCTTCCACTCCTCGTCTGCTTCCAATGAAAACTAACCAAGACGTCAAGAGTGATCGATTGGAATATGTATTTGATAACTTTTATAAAATATTTGATAAACATTATACTTATTTAATTACTTTACATTATTTATATATACCTTTAGTGTGAATATATATTTATAAATTCATATTAAGTATACATACATATATAGGGTCGTCAAAATCTTCTTTCCGCCTTACTGAATTTCACTCTCTTAATCCACTCTAGAAATTCAGAAAAGCGAAAAGAAGATTTTGACGACCCTGTATATTATTTCAATCCCATATAATTATGGAATGGGGTAATTAGGCATAGGTAGTTTTATATATTTTATCCGTGTATTTCATATTAAAAATTTCAGGTTTTAAGGTACCTATATAGTATAATTTTTTTGTAAACCTTCCAGCAACCAATAAATAAATTTTAATAAATTATCTATTAATCTATATTACCAATAAGTTGATGGATAAAAATATTATTTAAAATATGTAGTAAGTATGTAAATACACAGTTTGTAAAAAATTTTATGCCTGGAGAAATGTATATACTTAAATGAGTGTGTATATATTTCTTATAAGCAAATATATATGCATTTTTACAGTCATTATAATGAATAATAAAAAAGGCTATAATTCTTTATCTTTAAAAGAGATCAATTTCTTTCTTGATCGTATTTTAAAAACACGACATACATATGTAAACTATTATATGTAAAAATATAAAACAGTACATTGGTACATTGAACAGTACAGATAGCCAATCGTTGAAATGAACCATTGAGATAATAAAAATCTTTCGATTCATTTAATTCATCATGTCTTAAAATTACTATATGACTAATTCAGCGTTCACTTATAGTCACTTGGGCTATATATTAATTTGACTGGGATGGTTATAAAAACACTGAGCTAAAAATCTCAAAAATTAATTTATTGCCATCTTTAATTAAATCTTAAACTCAACGAGCAAATCATTTAATTTAATGTCTCTTTGTCTCTCATTTATTCATCATTATTATGATGTGTCAACAAAAGATCAAAAGTCTTAAGATTTTAGTTACTCACGAGATAAGAATTCTTGGATATATATTAAATATCTAAGCTCCACTGTTGCATAAAGTTTAATTATACAAAATAGATGAGCGTGATGCTTAATTTATGCGTAGACGCCAAAGATATGTATAAACATACGGATGAATAATTTCCTCTGGAGATAATCAAATCTCCAATTGGGCTCAAAAGAAAAATAACATAAATTTCAGTGGGAAGTTCCATAAAAGAAGGAAATGAAATTTGCTCATTCTTTTCCTTAACTTTCATTCTTAGCTTAACTCTCAATTATTTGCTATTTTATTACAAAAGACATTCATTCAAAAGATTTCCAAATGTCCTGAAAGCCCCGGAGAAACGGAAATTCACTTCAAGGCTTCCATCCCAAATAGATTCAAAGTATTCTAGCAAGGCTTTCTTACTCTACAACTTCCCCCAAATGAGATTCGTACAAAGTAAATAGAAATGGCTCAAGGAAAACACTGGATTGAACAATTCTCTTTTATAATAAATTATAATATAAATAATCTTATTACTTGCTATATTGTCATCTTTATGGGTCTAAACTCCAAATCCCTTGGATTCGAATGATCATTTCGAACTGTTGTATTATACAACAACCTTAGCTAATATCTCAATGCAAGCCGGGAGAAGTTATGAAAATACTCCATTGGACTTCTCCGAGCTTGTCACCGGGCCAAGAAGGGGATTTGACGGGGTTCTTACCAAAGGGGCATGTTTTGAGTGCAGACGATGTCACATGACCCGTAGTCTTTGAATGCCTTGTAGAACGGCGTGACGTAGAGGAAGAGGATGATGAAGAGGGAGAGGAAGAGGACGGGACGCTTCTTGAGACGCTCCACTCTCTCGTAGCCCATCATGAAGGGAGAACTTGGAGGGCTCACATTGCAAACAAGACTCACTCTCACAGGAATCGACTCCCGGACCTTTGTGGCGAACGCGGGTTGGCGAGAGTTTTATTAGTTAGAAGCTTCGGAGAAATCTCTCCATTCGGATCCCCCACTGATCTACTAGGAGATGAGAGAAGGTAAACAAATGTGTAAATATAAAAAGAGGAGTTTCCTCCCGAGAGCTTTCCGAGTGGCTCTAATGGCTCCAACTTGCCAAATGCGTCTCCTCATCTACTTTCAGTCTCAATAACTGGGATCTATGTACTCAATGGGACTCGCTGGGAACTCTGCGTTCCTCGTCACTTCATGCTACACTCCCTTCCCTTCTTCCTTTCCATCCTACTGTACAAGAGACGATGTGGAGGACCAATAGGTATTTAGTCCCAATTAAAACTTACAAAATCTACACCAGAGATGTTTAACTTAAAAAACTAAAAATACATGATTTCAGGTGATATATAATAATGTATAATAATTGTTAATGCTATTTATTCATGTATTTTCCACGAGAAGGAACGGTTTATCACTTAAATTGGTTCCTACGTAATAGTATATTGTGGACATTCGTTTTTGCATGATTTAAATTGGTAAATAATCAATGTTTAATGTTATATGAGAGCAATTGATACAATATAGACGACGCATTTCATATCAATTTTTTAACGAATAAATGGAAATAAGTATTTCATTTCAAGATGAATATATGTATGTATAAGATATTTATACTTGCTATTAAATTGCAATGAAATCTTTTTGTAGAAAATATAGAATCGATTTCTCAGTTTTCAATGGGTTTCTAAAGGATTTCCAGAGCAGCGAATCCTTTTCAATGTTAATTTGACTTTCTCAGAAAAACTGATTTTCTGAAAAATAAAGTGCTTGAAAAACGAATTATAGCTTCTAAAGGTATGGCATAATAATGAACTACTATAATACCACAAGTAACAATGATGAATGATATATACCTACAGATCTGTATAGATTATCAAATCTAAAATACCTATATATATATATATTTCTCTCAGGGTGGCGGTTCTCCCCAAGTGGCGGTTTTCCCCGATGGGAGGTTGTCCCAAAAGGGACCTTCTCCCCAAAATTCTTTTCCCAATGTGGTGGTTCGCCCGATATGGCCGTTCTTCCCAAATGGTTAAAGTATCTTTGAAAAGCGTTTATTTATTTAAATGCCCCCTTTTAAATGAATCATTTGATAAATAAATGTTTTCTTTATTTTTATACATTAAACTTTAATGAGTGCTAACTTTCTTGGGACAGAAGTAAAAAGTGTATTATTGGTAAACCTTAAATGCGTTTTTCTTATTTCTCCAAAATCAGTCAAAATTTGAAATCAAAATCAAAATTTCCGGGATTAGTTCGTATTCCGGCACCAAAAGCTAAAAAAGCTTCTGGTTGACTCACAGCTCGGTCAATTTTGATGATTCTTTCAGGTTTAAAAACTTCTGATGACTAGTTAGGACTTATATATCTAAATTAGGTCATTTAATGATTCATTTAAAGAGAAGCGTATATAAATAAACTCTTTTCAAGGATATTTGGGAAAAGAGAATTTTGGGGAGAAACGCCCTTTTGGGACAACGGCCCAACCAACTTGAGGAAAACCGCCACCCTGGTATGTCTACATTCAGTCAGTTGTCAGAATATAAACATTAAGTTTTACCTAGTTACTTTATTATCTCTATAATAACAACAGTTTTAAAGTGAAAAGGAAATGTACGTATATGGTAGAAAGTATTTATTTAGTATTTTATTTGTAATGTACATTACTAGTTTTTAATTATATTCAATCTTCCGAGAATTTTTAAAAAATCTTGGTGAATCAACATTTTTCTTGGAAATGAATTGAATTTCTTATTAGTGCAAATTCCGCTTTTCTCTCTTTCATTTGGCGTTGAATTGAACAAAAAGGCACTGGCAGAGATCTCACCCATACTCATGAGTTCTTTTAAAGGTTGCTCGACTCTCTGAAGTGATTTATAATAAAGGTACTCTCTGAGGGTCTCTGATTAAATTATCATTTGAATAGTCTTTTATCTAGACGTTAACAATGGCGTAAGTATGAGGCACGTGCATGTCCACGTGATGAAAAATTGAATTAAGATACAGGTACTAGGTCTAGTAGCTATATTCCTATCTATAATTCTTTACGAGCTTTGAGTCTCCAAAGGATTCAAGTAGTATGCTTTTCTTTAAAAATCTAACTCACAGATATTCTTATCTTACCAAAGTACAAATTAAACAGTCAATTAAGCTGCCCGATAATCCGTTCCAGTTTTGACAAATTAATTTAAAATATCAATTTACTCGCTTAAAAAGGTGATGGTTATAATGTTAAATGTGGAACACAAATTTGATTTTATTGAACATATTAAACAACATGATATAATATCATTTTTGTCATCTAAATAGGATGTACATACTATCTATACTACCTACATGTAAATAGAAATGTTTGTTAAATAACTTTTCTTTTTCCTTAAAGTTATTTACTACCTAATTATGGAGGTATAAAGGTAGAATCTATAGTAGTGTAGTAATAAATAAATTTATTTCAAATTCAAATTCAATTGTAACAAAGATACTTAATGTTAAATGAGCATATGTAGTTAAATATATTATTTATGAATCAGTATATGCATATGCATTAGACCTCTCTATTATTCAATAAGTATGTTTGTGATCTCATTTTAATAGAAGTGGAAATATTACTCTAGAAATGGAATTAATGACACTTAAATAAATCCATGTATTCATATTCCATTATTGATAAAGCAAATCTGTCGCTAATTCAACCAACCGATCCTTGTTTTTATAAAATGCAGGAAATGAGACAGACGAGGCATTTATATTGCATCCCGAATACTAATTGATATTGAATAAATTGTCCTTTAGCCCAACATTTATTCAGGGTTTTAAAGCTTTTATTGCGAGTTGCTCTAAAAGAAGTAAATGTTCTTAATGTAAGTGGTAACGTTAAGGTCCTTACGGAATTTAAATATGTTTAAGTAAATATTACAATTAATTATATTTATAAGTAGATTTTCTTAAATTAACATTTGGTTAAAGTGCTAAAATAAATCATGTAGAACTTCAATGGGCGTTACTTAATTAATTGTTTATGAAGTGGCTTAATCTGTACAAAGGGATATAAATATCAGATGTTCTGAATATAATATATATATTTAATAAATATAGTAACATTATGTATTAACAATGAAGTAGTCCTTGTAAGTGGGTATTGGTATTATAATGTTAATATTTTACTTAAATGTGCATTCTCCTCATGGAGCATATAGGTAAACGATAATCAAATCATATTTAAAATTTTAACCCATGGTCCTAGCAAAAAAAATTTCATGCCATATTTTCATGCCTAGGAATAGGTTAAATTGTCCAATAACCCATATTTCTGTATAGAGGTTACGCACCTCCAACTTCCCTGGTTAGTTAATATTTACATACAATACTAGTAGTTTAGTCAATGTGAGATAAATGATAGGTTAATTCCAATGGACCACAAAATGCCCAACGGACCAATCTGCTCGAATGATCTGAGTGTTAGTAATGTAGTTTATGAGAAGATTGGCTTGACTGCTGGATGGATGCGTCTCTGTCATATGGAGATCAAAAGGAAATGAAGGTCGGAAGGGAAGGACGGACGCGCGTTGGAAAACAGTGGAAAATTGGGATTTCTTTCATCTCGCCAGGACTGTCAGTCTCAGGCGCATTAGAAAAATCAATCATTCTCAATTTGGACCTAAATCTTCTCGGCTGCTCCGTTGGAGACCTCAACAATTGACCCGTGTTTCCCGGTCTTTTTTTATTTATGCCCAGAAAAACAAATTTTGAAAGGGAATTTCTTTTCTACGAATTCTTGAATCTCTCCTAATGAACATTAAAATGTTATATGCTAACCTATAGGAGTAGTCACACTTACATGAGTTGCATACATATTAGAGATTGAGACAGGAAAGTTTTTAGCATTTTTGGCTTGCCTAAACCAAAAATTCAAACTCTTATTTTTCAATTTACCCTTTGATTGAAAAAGCCCACATGAAACGTTTTGAGTTTAACCAAGTAATTGTTAAATAAATAAGATTTTAAATTGCTACTCGAATGGGAAAAATTAGAAAAGCAAGCGCGAAATGCTTCAATTTCTCTTTCTCGACCATCCGAGCATTCTAAACATATTTCAAATGTGATATGAAAGTTTAGATTTTGAAATCCCTACGATGATCTGGACTAGATAAAGTCTGTAACCTATCCATGAGTGACGATGTGAAACTGTGAAAGCCAAGGCCCTCAAATACTCACTCAACATTGAACTACTCCTTTAAATATCATTTTACCCATTTTACTTACATTCTCATATACTTATGTAAGTATTTGATTACTTCATTTAATACCTATATACTTAAATGTATACATATACAATGTGATTTATTTACAACGTTAGTAATGTAATGTTATAAGATAGGAGTAAATCTATTTTCTAATTTTCTATAGAAGATGTTCAAAGTGTTGACCCTTCTGGTCAAGGCAAAGCTCCACTCGACGCCTCATGTTTTTAAAAACATTAATGAGTTCTTCAGGCGTTATTGTTGCAATTTCTTGTAGAATGTTTTGACGTAAAGCTTCCAGAGTTCGAGGGTTATTTGCGTAAACTCTATTTTTCATCCGAGCAAGAAAGTATGAATAAGGTGGAGTAAGATTCGGTGAACGAGGTGGGAATTTCATGAGACGATCAGGAAATTTCGATTCCAAGAAATCCATGCTGATATCTGAAGTGTGAGGAGGAGCGTTGTCTTATTGAATGAATGTCTTATTCATTGGACCAAGTGGGAGATCGTCAACAAAGTTTTCAAAAATTTCAATGTATTGATTGTTCGGATTGTTCCTTCATAAAAATAAACAAAGATTCTTTTTCTTGATATTGCTACCCAAACTCTAAGTTTAAGGGGATGAAGTGGAACCTAATAAAATTATAAATGATTATATTTTAATATGGAATTATTAGGTTAATTAAGGAATCAAGTTTAAAAATGAAACTCAGCTCGATAAATTTATGAGGATTTTCAACAGACCACCATCTGAAATTTTGAATATTTATTTAGCCGTTGAGTTGAAACCATCCTTCATCTGTCCAGTACCAGTCATCCAGTTCATCTTGTTCGGGAGAAACGTTGGACAAGATCCATTAACAATATTGAATTCTTTTTTCATAGTCTGATGGTTGAAGTGAATGCATCACCTTAATCTTATATTAAGGTGATGCATTCACTTGCATTTTCAACAATTTTCTCACAGCAAATAAGGCCGAAGAAAAGGAAACTCCGCTTTGAGAAGACAGTCTTCTTATTGACTTGGCTGGACTAATCGAGTTTGCTAATCCAATATCTGACACTTTTTCTTCCGTTAGCACATGCCTTCTTCTTTTTCTTTTCAAGTTATTGACAGACCCAGTTGAATTGAACTTGTCATATAATCTTTTAATTTGCATTAGTGTCAAATTACTCTCTAAACCAAACTCTTCCTGATATTCTCTAATTGTGGAATTATAGCTCCTGTTTCGAATATAACTTTTAATAATGAAAATCTTTTGAATGAGACTATAACGAACCATAGTTTAATTAAAATTAGAGAAAGTAGTAACAAATAATTAAATCCTTTAGAATTAGTCCTCATTCTAAGCGTTTAAATTAGCAATCTTATTTTACGTTTGAATATTTATTTAGAAATATTAAACGGCGAATTACTCCTATACTTTAACATTACACGTTACTAACGTTGTAAATAAATCACATTGTACATCCCAAGCATGAACAAGAAGTGTACAATTTCAATCTCATTTTCATTATGCGTGAATCTATTTAGGTATGTAATGTATATTTCTGTATGTTTAAGCTAAGTAGATGTAGACCCTGTAAAGAGAAAGACTATTGGATCTACATGACATGCTTGCCCATGACTTGTTTGGTTCAGTTCAATTAATTCAAATATGGATGAAATAAATGAAGTTCTATATCCAATTAATTATTGAACTAATCATTAGATTTAAGAAAAGTATGAGAATAAAATGAATAAGCCGATGAAATTGATCATTTAAGAAATATTCGTATTTATTTTTCAACTGACTTGAATTGACACTAAATAGTAACATTTAATTAATAAAGAGTTACAAGGTAATTTGAATAAATCAATTAATCAGGTATGAGAATTAGAAGATGCAAAAATACATGTATTGCAAATTGCAAATGAGTGGTCTAGAGATGACTCATAAATTTATTATAATTCTCTCTGATTTTCTCCCAACTCATGACATTAAGAGTGACTCAAACAGAAGGATGCAAAACTTCATCCAAACTGAGACCGTAGATCGATTCTGATCAAATTTCTAAAATTTACGAACCAGTTTGAAGCCAATGAAGGAAAATAGTCGGAATTTCAAAGTCTAATTGTTCGTGATGTTGTTAATAAATAACTTATAGAAAAATACAATTATCACGTTATTAGCTAATTGAACAATATGAGGAAAGTATTTAGAATAATTTTTGATTCCCCTCGAAATATATGAATGAAGGATTTAAGTAGGAATTAAGATTTTGAAAATAAACAAAGAGAGTCATGAAGAATTTAATTACAATTTAGGTACCGTTTTCTATTTCCCCCTTCTTCTTTTGAATAATAACAAGTATTCTCCATTTGAAATTCCTTATTATTGCTCTCTATGTATCCTTAAGCCGATGATTATATATTCAAATCACAATTATTTTATGTTTTATGTTATATAGTAAGACTCCTCCGCCGAGCCTCGTGTTTCTTTATCCCCAATACACGTCTGTATGTCTTTGTTCACTTACAAAGTGTAAAGTTGTAGGAATGAGATGACTTGCATTTCCTCACCCAATTAGTTACATCATCACCCTTTTAAAACATTTTATGAATAACATATATTTATATACTCAAAATAATAATTGAAAAATGTAAAGTATGATGATACCTAGAATACAACGAACGGAACAAACACAAGAGAGTAAATAGTTTAATCTTTAGTAAAGTAATTATTCATATATAATAAGAAAATGAGTGAGCACAATTTTCTGGAAATAACTTGCGTATTTAATTACAATTTAATTCTCATTTGCTTCTCGGTTGGTCAACTCATTCAAAATTTACGCGCTCATTTTAAATGAGTTTGAGCTTCGTTCACATACTTTATACATATGTATGCTCAATTAAAATCCCAGTTCCTGAATAAATCCTTAAATCTTCAAAACTCGAAACCTCGACTCTTGTACTTGGATAATTCATAAAATTTCTCTTGTTCTATACAGAAGCTAAGGGAAATGAATAGCTCAATCATATTTAATCAAAATATTGCCATAACTTTAAACTGTAACATTTTTATGTTAAAATTTCCCCTTTTAATAAGCGCGTCTATTTCAAGATAGGTCATATCATTGGCTCAATAATATGTTGAAGTAATTTAAATTAACAATAGTATTAAAAGTGAGCATAGCGAATAAAAAGCCTTTTCAAAACATTTCTATCGAATGCATTCGACTTCAGCATCCAAGACTTTCATCAAGCATCATACCAAGAGTTCAATGCGAGCCGATCAATGAGGAAAATATCCAGGGAAATGTAAATCCCCTCCTGCTCACAACCATTTAAATGAAAAAACTAAAGAGACTCTTAGGAAAATGAATCATAATCATAAGGGAGAAATCAGCTTAAAATATCAAGCGGATTATTTCTCCTTCCATTTTCTCTTATTTATTACAAACGTATGAATCGGTTTTTAAAGAACTACATGTAAAGTATGTGAAACAGGCTCTCGGATTATTAAATGAAACTCGAGTTTGCACAGAAAAACAGGAAGTATAATGAATGAGTAAACTTATAAAAAGGAAACACAATAATAGGGTAGGTAAGTAAGTAAGTAAGTATACAAGTAATTATTTAGGCTAACTAATAAAGGAGTGTAACAGGAAGACACAAAGATAGACATTATTCATGTAAAATGATAATATAAGAGACATAATCTTGGCGAAGCGAATCAAGTTGGGAGAATTAAATAGGCTACTTACTAATAAACAAACTTGAGAAAAGGGAAAGTCAATTAGGTTTGAAGGACAAGTAAATGATAACGTAAATAAAATTCCTCCGCTCTCCTTGGCACTTCTTCACTCCAACGGAGGAAGCCACACACTCACAGACACTCGGACTCATCCTTTAATCAAACAATTTAAACGAAGATAATATGTAGAATAGTAGGATTTCCTCTTCTACTCATTTTGGTATATTTAATATATATAATGTTGTATAATTAGGACTTCAGACATTTCTCGAGCCATCTCAGACCTGAACACACGTTGATTTCATCCCTTCATACACCTCAGTGCTAAATACTACACGATTTCTCAAAAATGTGTATTTCTACCAGGAGAGCTTCCATTTAATATATATTGTTCGGGATGTATTTAATGCATCTCCTCTTTTTTTCAGTCTGGTATCGGAACTGGTCTTGTGAACGGGATCCTAAGACTCCCTTGATATCATTTGATTTATTTAAAAAGGGTCAAATGTCCCCTTCGTTTAAAATCTAATCTAATTTTAATAATAGCTATATAATGTACACAAACAAGACTCTAAACAATAAGAATGAGTTAAAACGAACAACCTCGGAATTAAAACATACTTTTCCAATTCAATTCCAAATTCTCAAAAAAACAAGAGGTTTAAGAATGTTTTTAAAACGTAGAAAATAGATAAATATTATGAAGCCTGAGGATATTGAATTAAGAACAATATGTAAATATTTAGTATATATGCGAATTAATTTCGGGGAATTAATACATATACCTGTTAATCTTTCAGCGTAAAAAAATTGAGAAGAAAAATAGACGAATCAACACAGGTTTTTGGAATATTCACAGAATATTCTTTTCCCTAAAATCAACACAAGGAGAAAATGAATACGAAACGAGGGTTTGAGTAAAAGCAGGGATATAGAATCGACTTTAGCTACATAATAATATTCATTTTGATAATTGAATCAATCGAATTCAATCGTGATTAGATATAATATATATTTAAATATATATATATATATATATATATGATTTATACAAATATTATTCTTTAATCAGATAATATCTTTCAAACTTATGGTTTAGTCGTAATTAGCTCTTATTTGTCTAATTACACCTTGAGGTTAGTAACACGATGAGCCATAGCTCAACCATTGGATATATTTTACTTACTAGGCTTCTCTTCACGACGTCCAACCGACTCATTCATCCCCCTGACTAACCTAATTAATCCTCGTTCTCTCACCCCGCTCAGGCAAATATAAGAACTATAATAATGTTTCGGCCTTTCCAAATCATGTCATGTCATGATTTTTAATGTCAAGGGCGTCTTGAACGCCGCCGGTCTCCCCAAGTCTCCCGCCATTTAGATAAGTATAAATATTTGACCCTTTTTAGTAAAAAGACTTCGCGGGAGATTATGCCTATCTATGAGTAAACAATTAAATATTAGACGTGTAATGTAAAAGTCCTCTCCCATTTGTCGAGGAGACGATACGTACTTTGTAGTATTGAACTTCTGTCGCCCAATCAGTTCCCATTCACAATGCATCTGATTAGGAAGGTTACAAATAACGGAGTACAAATAACGACGACGTACTATATACTTACTTAAGATTGACTAAGCGGAGCCCATGCTCGTTGAGAATCCCTCTCATTCATCCCTCGTTCAATTAATCTTATTAAATAAGAAGAGCCGACAGGTCAGCCTGAGCACGTCCAGTCATTCACGCCATCCAAATTCACACACCTCCACGCACCAGCCACATTCATCCACATTCAGTACAATTTAATTCACATTTTGGAATTTGATCTTGGCCTAAGATTAAGAAGTAATTAAGACTCATAGAAATTAATAAAAACTTTGACTTTCCATCGTGGGAAGAGAGAGGATTCCTGATATTAATTACAACTCTTCTCACACGCGTCTCTTGACAGACTCGAAGAATGACGTAGAATGATCTTGTTCAGGTTAGGTTGTATTTTCTTAAATTATAAAAAGGTAGAGTTAGTCTTGGAAGTCGCAGCTCACTTTCGGCAGAACTTCACCCTCCCATCCTTCATGCGACGAGTCATCTCCTCAACATCTAGAGAACACAAGGAAATTCACATTTACATGTACATGAGCGAACATTGGGAATGGAAGTCCAAATGGGCCAACGCCATTGATGAGTGTCCATGTCTTACATTTCTCGGTGGAGCGAGCAAATTCCTCGGGGTTGAAGACCTGCCTGTCGATTTCTGGAGGGCGGACGTAGAGAAGGGCCAAGTCCTGATGACCTGTGCCGACGGAGATCGCGTCTTTCCAGAAATCCTCTGAGGCCGAGGGGCCTTGTTGGCCCGATTGTGGGGCCGACTGAGCATTGCTTGGTTGAAGACTCACGTCCTGGGTGAGTGGAGGTTTCTCTTCCTCAACCGCGCCCAAGTTCTGTGGCACAAGGTTTTGACACCCAGGGATTGATTCCACCAGCGTGGCAGAGGGGCCCATGTTCATGTCGTTTTGAGTCATCATGCTGATGGGACGGAGGCCCGGGTAGTGATGCGGCTGCCCGGAGGTGTTCATAAAGAAAACCCCGGCGCCTGCAGGGAGTTGGTAGCCGCTGGGCTGCCCTTGGAGGTACGGGTGTTGAAACATGGGCGGACCGGAGGGATGACCCGGGAAAGGCTGGAAATAATTGACATGTCTCTGAAAGTCCTCCTGGTTCAAAAGGGTCAAGCATTTGAGTAAACAAGCATTAATCAGACTGGGTTAATGTGTCGAGGAAAGATAAGGGGAGTGAGAATTCCACTCTACCTGACAATAGGGATTCATCATCTGGGCTGGCTGATGAGTCTGTTGTTTGTAAAGCTGTTGCTTGGGATGAGCCCCTTTCCGCTGATCCGCCTGTTTGGGGCCTGGTTGACGAGGAGCCGTCGGGACGGAGACGTCTGAGTAAGTCATCATTTGCTGGCCAGGTGGGAATTTTCCGAGGAGTCCCACCCCATCAGGGTGTTGGCGAGCATCTCTGGGCTGCTGTTGCATGTGTTGTCGTCGTTCGCCTCGCCCGCGCCCCGGCATCCTCACCGACTCATTTCCGCGGCCTCGCAAATGCCCTTGGGGATTCTCATGGGCTTCGCAGACAAACTCTCCTCGACCAGCAGAAACGACCAATTCAGGCTTAGCAACAGCCTCCGTGATTGAAACCACTTCGCAGGGCTAAAATACAAAAAATACAAAAGCGTCAACAAAATAATTTTCAACATGTCTCAAAGCGCTTAGCGAGGTACAAATGAAACAAGTTGGGAACAAAAAACACACGAACGTGCATTCTGTCCCATCGTCAACCATTTAGTATACTTTACAATTTGAATATGAATTGAAGTCTCACCTCGACTTTAGAGGGATCATTAAGAGCTTCGTGAACGCCGAAGCCAAATTCGAAGTCAGGTGAAGGGAGAATCGGCGGTTCCTTGAAGTTCTCTCCGCAAAAGATGACAGCCTCGGACGGGAGGGTCGGGGTGGGAGTGGGCGGCGAGGGCGACATGGGATCAGAGAGAGACGTCGTCGGACTCATCGGCCCTCGTTGACCCGCGAGCCCGACCGGAGGGATTTCTCTGGCTTTGATCCCCTGGACGGCACCGCCTGAACCAGGTACCTGTTGCCCCTGGCTACAATTCCCTGTCTGCTCAGCACCCACGGGAACTCCGCTCTTCTGCTCAACAGACTTCCCGGCCGGCGGCCCTACAGACGTCGGCTGCTCAACAGCCCCTGACTTCCCAGTTGAGGGAGAAGTGCCTGGTCCCGTTAGACCCTCCTTGACTGAACCCGACTGCGACCTGACTAAAGCCGGGGCTTGTTTCCAAGCTCCCTTTTGCGTCGGCTTGTTCGCCCCCTTGTTGCTATTACCGCCAGAATTCATGGTTGTCTGGTTCAACTTGTCAAGTTCGTTGAGTGAGCAATGACCGTTATTCGGGCTGGGGGGCGGCTTCGAGCACACAGAACTCACAAGGGGAGGAAATGAACTGTCAAGGGGAACTGTGAGGGGAATCACAGGCTTCGTCGGCGCCGCAGCGTTTTGAACCACACTTCCTTGAACTTTGGGGAGAACCGGCGGAGAACTTATGACACTCTTCACGGCATCTTTCTCCTTGTTCCGACGCTTCCGGTTCATGACGACCGAGTAGGAGTCTTCGTCCTCTCCGACCTTCGGCTCGGGGAGGCGCTCGACGGGTCCAGGGTCATAGCCTTGGTGAGCTGGGGCCGCCACAATGGGGCTAGGAGGAACAGGACTAAAACCAGAGCTCTCGACCCGCAGGTCCTTCAACTCCACCTTCTGGTTCTTGGCCTCTTTGATCGAAGGCTCCGTGGGCAACTCGAGTTCCCCCTCCTTTCTCAAACAATCCTCCGCTAAAGATCCCTCACACTTCGGCTCTCGTACAAAATTGTCAATGGGCAAAGCACTCGAGACCTTTTGAATCTTGGATTCTTTGAGAAAGCTGTCTGAGGGTGAAGTCTTGTTCACAATCTCTCTGTTGGATCCACCAACAACGGAGCTCTCGCTGATCGTCTTGCTGTTGATGCTCAAATTGTCGTCGTCCAAGGAGACGGACTTGACCAACAGCTCTTTGTCTTGACCTTTCCTTCGCTCCCGGCCCTCCTTCTTAGCACTTTTCTTCTGTGGCTTAATATTGACAAATATTTGCGCTTAATAAAAGAAGGGAACTCGCTTATCCATTCCATCCCCATTGGCCTCAACTATAGAATGGAGAGCCATCCAATAAAAAATGAATTTACCTTCGAGATTTGCAAATATTCCAAAATTAAATTTGGATCTTTGTTTCCAACATAACCAGGAATTTTGTCTGAAGTCGTAACAATTTCCTATTGAAAAGAAATTTATTAGCAACCTTCAATTTTTGAATAATTAACATTTCACAAAAATAATCTTAATGTAAGAAAACCACAGAGTCTTTGGGAAAAGTAATAAATTCTGTAATTGTTTCCTTACCCCTTTTGCCACAGCCTTGTTCGCTTTCTTTTGAAGGCGTTTCTCGTTAATCAGTCCTGCGTCTCCTTTTCGCATGGGGCGTTCAGGAGCGTCTGACCGACCTCCAGCTCCCCTCTCCTGCAAATTTACATTTTAATTCCAAAACTTGGAACATCTCTTTTAAACATAACTTCTTTCTTCTTTAGCAAAATTCTATGAGATGAAATGAAATCCTTTACTTTCTCTTCGGCTTCACGAACAGAGTCGTAAGGCCGAATGGAATCCTCGTGATCTGCAAGTCTCGGACTTGAAGATCCCGACGTCTCTCCTTCAGGTGACCGAGTTCTCGAGCTATATATTCAAATTCATTTAAATCAGAACAAACTTGTTCTGACTCATCCCAAATGACTGACTAAAGAGAGAGAAAAAAATGTAAAGTAAATGGTGTATTTACCTTTTGTCGAGATCGTACTCCTCGATCGGATTATAGGTTTCGCAAGCGTGAGATTCGATTTCCTTACTTACGTGCTCGTCTCTAACTCGATCTTCTTCTACACAATTCCAAAACAGATATGAAAGTTACATACTAACAAAAAAAGTCCACTCATAATATAAATTGGCATGCATTCATATCCATTTAACTTATAATATTTATTATTATAATTGCTAACCTACATTTTATATTATGAATAGCATTATATTAGCTAATAAGTGTAAAAACCTTATTCAAACATGCCCTGGCTAGTGAGAGCAAAGTGAGTCAAAAGTGACTAAAAGGAACTAACTGGTTCAAGAGACTCAAAAGGGGGTTGGATACGAAAGCATGAGGGAAAGACGGAATGCATTGGTACAAGGAAAGGTGTCTCACCTAAAAGATTCCTCGTGTCATCCCTACAGTTGAAAAAATATTGAGTTGGAAGTTTTCCTTTACCAGGTTCCGGCGAAGTCGGGGAGGATCCGTGTGGTCTCTTGTTCGGGTACCCGTACACGTTGCACTTGGACTCCACAGTCGGGTGAGGAAGGGGGAAGTGGATTTTTGAGTCGGGCTGTTGGCCCGGCCCGCCCTCGCCCTTCCGCCCTTTCGTATTATTCAACGAAGAGAGGGAGGACGAGTATTTGCCCACAGACAAAGTGGAGATCGCTTCCTCGCCGCCTTTGCTCGTACTCTTCTCCAGTTCCTGCAAAACCAATAACTCGGCTCAAAACTCGACTCTCTGGAACGGCCAAACTTCACCTTCCGCGCTAATCACCAAGTCCCCAATTATTAGCCAAAATCAAAAGAACAACCGGACTGATGCTAAGTAACTACAAAGAGAGCCTGACTAAAAACCGCTACTAAAACTACAAAATGCTTTAAATGTTAATTTTTATCAACTTTTATCAATTTCAGTACACTTTTACACACATAAATCTCCCCGGTGGCTTTGTTTGACATTGTCAATTTACAATTTTGAGCATATATCCCACGATAATACATACATTTGACATTTTATCTCCAGGATGATTACCTACCAACCAACCGAGCCCCACGAGCATTGAGGCTTTTCTTAGCACACTGTATACGGTTCTCATTCAAAGTGGAGATATTACTTTTGTAATAAATACATTTGTGAGCCATTCATTAGCATGTTTATCTCAATTTGAAATTTGAATCAAATGGAGGATTTAGGTTTGAAATGAAACAAGTTTACTTTTCAAATACATAGTCTTATAAAACACAGATTCAAGGAAGTCCACATTCAATCCTCTAATTAGTGAACACACGTAGTATATACATTTATGCTTATTATAGTTATCTATATACTTACAAATAGTATGTAGAATTAATCTTAAATGTGACAGAAACATGGAAACCAATAATGGGTGAGGTAGAGCTCCAGGAACTCGGAAAGAAACTCGATGCCTCTAACGAGCGTCAATCCAGTCAGTTCAATTCCAATGCGAAGAGAAATCATGTAAAATCCTCTTTTGTTTCTTTTGTATATGAACATAATAGCGGAGAATAGCTCATTGAATAATAGACGTCGAGTTGTGCATAAATTGTTAATTTATAACTTGCATATAAATATTTTAAATACACAAGTATCATATGGATGGGCCTCGATTGTAAATTAATATAAAATATACCAGAAAGGGCCCCTTCTCCCGACGGGCGTTATTCCATAAACCTATAATAAAATATCGGTCTTTGTCAGTAATAAACATAAAAAGGGCCTGAGGGCCCGCCTGGAACCTAAGGGCCTCGCCTGGAAAAGAATAAACTCCAGGGGAAGTGAATGAACTCGTGATGAATGTTTACGAGTCTAATGTGTGAGTGGCGTATGCATTCAGGGCACATTGCAACATTCTATTGGCAACCTAATCCTGGCCAAACCAAATATTCAAGCTCCCCGGTTTGGCAAACTAATTAGTTTTTTGCAGTTAATTAATTAAAAAACATTTATTCTCTAAATAATCCCGTCATTTTTGTCACGGAACCCGACCGGATTTTCCAGACACAACCCGAAACCCCCAGCTTTTACACTTTTAGACTTAGCAATGTTTATAAATGACAAAACACTGATATTTTATTAAGGTAGATAACTTCGCGGGTCTCTTGGAATACTTTTAATACTTGTGCTCGAGAGGGAATCGTGTGTCATTATTTATTCATGGGACTTTAATTTCAATAATTATTCCAATTTCGCTAAGCCTTCTCTAGTATGTATTTCGCATAGGTGGCTCCTCATTCTATTTTGCAAACTTAAGAAATACCTATTATATTATTACTAATATCTTTCCAAGAAAGACGGAGTCGACCTGGGAAGAAGATTTAGAAGAAATAAGCCTTTAGGACTCGTTGGAGAAAGGATTCGAGGAGGGGAAAACTACTTAAATCCCCTTTTCAATTTTATCCCTTCGACATTGTCAATCTCATTGTTAGCCAGAGTTGAGAGCCAATAAGCTTTGGGACTTAAAAGTTAATTAACTAGGTAGCTAAAATTACATTAAATAAAAATCTAACTCAATGTAAATTAGTTTAAAAAGAGCTCAATTCGGAAATTCTACAATTACATTTGCAAATGTGACAAGGCAAGTGAACTTACACTGATGATCTCTGCGTGTTCTGGGCTTAAATGACTCTTCACTTTGGATTTGTCCTTGGCATATTCTAGTATATTGGTGTAATCTTCAATGGGCATGTGATAGAGTTTTTCTTCGAGGGTCTGGAAGAAGAAAGGGATTCATTAACTGTTTGTAGCTGCTGGGACGGGAAGAGAGGGATTCTTGCGGGTCAATCTCTTGAGGACACACACATACACTCACACTCACAACAAGTCACTCACTCCCACTTCTCACTTCTTCCGTCTTCATGTCCAGTTGGAGTTGGCTCAAAATTAGTCCGAAAAGCTGAATAAACCTATTTGAGATCACGGGAGTCCGTCAAGAGTCGCCTGCCTAGCACTTTCAATTCAAACCTGTATTTTACTACGCTGGTATTTTTTAATTCATTTCCTTAGACTATATTACATAAATATTTATTATGTAAGGAGAACTCGAGATGATCGATGAGCCTGGATTGCCTCATTATTAAAACAATAATAGGTACATATTGGACTATTTGCCAATCAGCAGTTCAACCGGAAGTTTTAAAGTTCCATTTACTATTATTTAGACTTGTTTGGTCCGTCTCAATTGTATTTATGAATTACGGGTTCTTTTATATTTAAAATACTAATATAGGTAGTTAGGGAACTATAACGAATACATTTAGTTATAGAATCAAAGGTTCAGAAAAAATCAGACAAATTCTGATTGCTTAATCTTATCTTACCTACTATTATTTGAAAATATTATTTCTATTTAATTCCAATTCCATTGCTCAATTAGTGAATTTATCCAAGAAGTATTAATTTATTAAACTGGACATAAGGGTTCTACATAAAGGTACATGGACATGAAGGACATAAAGGTTTAAATAATTGAAGCTATAAATAGTGCCAGAATATTTAAAAGGAATTGTAGATCTAAATTAATTATTCAATGAACAATAATCCAAAAATCGATTAACATTGTCTAACCAAAAAGAAATATTTTTTGTCATTTTTATAGTCTTTCTATAAAGGAAACATCGAGCTATGGATCTTCGCATTCCCTCATATGAGAGTTCCGCGTCGCTACTGAATTGTATTTGGTCACTAGAAAACTCACTAAAGTGTCGAGTGACTACTATCATGTCAACTAAGTAGCATGTCTCCTTAATTCGTGTTTCCAAAAGTCAAGAGTGGGAATAGGATGAGAGATTGAAGGTTTGGGAAAGGGTGAAAGATGGACGGTGAGGACTAGCGTAAAAGGCTCGTGTCCAAGCCCTGGGTCGTGAGAGAGGACGTGGGCTGAGGCTGGAGCGTCGGCGGTGTTGTTCCTCAAAGGTCAAAGGGCATGGAGTGTAAGCCGGGAGCGAGGGCGGGTGGGGAAGGCCGGGCGGGCAGCGGGCGGGGTTACCTGGTTTGAAGCGGCGTCGTGAGGAGAGTTTTTCCTTGTCCCGCCGGGGCGGTCCGGACTCTGTCCCGGTTCGGAGAACGAGGGCTCGCACCTGCCTGGCGGCTTTCTGGTGGATTCACACCCACCGCTCACGATATTCACCGCCGCCATTGCTCCGACTTGCAATATTATTAGACACCTTCGACGGTCCACTACTCCCAAGCATGCTATGGATATGGGACGAGCGCACACAGTGCCTGGCCTCACTCTCATCCACTCAAACCCGGATCGCTCGCCCGGCGCCCTCTCGAGTCCCACGCCCCAAACCATCTCACAAGCCTCAATGCTCTGTTCCTTCGCGGCCTTCTTCGCTGAAACCCTTGCCGATCGCTCAGAGACTTTCGCCTCTTTCTTCTCCCCGTTAGAACGCTTGGAACTCGGGTGAAAGGGGTAATCTCTTCGCAAAAATGGCCAGCATACGGGGTGAGTCTCTATTTTATTTTCATTGAGTAGACAAATGGCGTATTTGACTAGGATTGCCACTTTCAATTATTTATGTATATACTCATTCATACATACTTGAATCATTTTATAATCATAACTAATGCCATTTTATTAAAGTTATTATTAAGATTAGTGGTGATTCAATTATTACAATTTTATTTCCCGATTACAGAAGACCCAAATGTCAAAATGGCTCGAAATCGGTTCAAAAATGTATTGAAACATCTTGTTCAAGACAATTTCATGCAAGAGGAAGAGAGCGACAGTGATACTGAAGAGAATCGGCTCTATCGCTATAAATGTATGTCTAAAATTATTTCTTAATTTTCTTCGGTAAATAACAAGAAAAGCAGACTAATTTTATGGAAATATTGATTGTGAAACTATTTGATGACGAAATTTCAGTGGGAAGAACAGGTCCTGGGCAGTCTTTGAGTCGCTTGAGTTTTCGTTTCCCTGGGCCAAAACGACCAATAAAAACAGCAGTCGATCCTCCGAAACCTCAGCCGTCTTTTGTCATGAAACTCTTTGACAGGGGTGTTGATTTGGCTCAATTTGACGACACAACTCCGTTGTATCCCATTTGTCGTGCCTGGATGCAAAATAAGCCTCACAAGTGATAAAATTTGAAAATATTTATTTAAAATTAGTAATTATTATCTTAAAGAGGCCATTAATCAAGAAAAGTAGTTGCAAATTTTTTAAAATATGATTAAATAATTGGTTAATTAATCTGTAATATTTGATGAATTTAGTAAAAGAACTGAGCCACCGGCCCCTGATCAAGACAACTTTTCTGATATTTCTGATGTGGATTATCGTGAGGAGACGGATGAGATTTATCGTCTTCCATCTCCTGAACCTTTGCCAATGGACGAAGAAGGAAATTCTATTTCCATTCGTGTTCCTCCACCGCTTCCACGTTTGGATGATGAATTTGATATCAACTATGTAACGCCTGAATATTTCGAATTAATTGAAAAAGTATTAGTCCGCGTTGCCTCAACGCCTTTTTATTTGCTCTTATTAGTTTTAGAATTAAATCTTTTTATCTTGTTTTATTATTTCATGCATTTTCGAACCATTGAAGTATGATGACCTTAAAATCAATTCTGTTTTACAAGTTGTCAAAAACTGGTTCTATAGTAAGTAATTAAAAGTAAATTAATGTCTAACTGAACGACAAATCAATCAGCAATCGGAAACTAAACTGTTGGATCACTCAATGTCAGCTCTCACAAAGTTTTACGGCTCAGCGCCACAATCATCTTGACGTAACCGGTTGCCCCGCAGCCCAGCTGACTTCGCTGATGATGACCCCTCACTCAGTTTTATATTTTTATCAAAATTATGATTTTACTCGCGACATTAACCGCTCTGTTCAGCACATTTGCTAATTTGCCGCTTACGATTAGTTGGATTCACTTTGTTTTTGTTCGTATAACTTTTAGTTGTAATTATTTAGCTCGCGCGCCTTTAACAACTGAGCTCATTTTGTCCTCGTTCTTTTAACAGCTCATTTGGGTCTCAAGCTTTAACTGTTCATTAGCCCCATCAGTCCACTTAATCTCAGTTCTTTTACTAAGAGATGAGAGGTCAAGTGATGTTACTCCCACTTGTGCTCTTTTAGAGTAATAGAACTTCTGTAATTGAGCTGAGCTTTGCTTATTTATGCGGTAGATGATATCGCACTGGCTCACTTTTTGTAACATTTTGGAACAAATAATTCAAATTTTTCAAATACAGGATGACGATTGTGCGCCTTCTCCTGCACTTCTCTTTCAAAACCATTTGGATCGTTGGAATCTCATTCGTCAACGTTGGCGTGAAGCTGCTGCCTACAATGAGAGAAGATACGACAACAGTTTTGCAATTCTCCGAGCAATTCATGACCGAGCTGTCGTCAAAAATGAGAACTTCGAAATTGTTATGTAATGCGACGAATTCAAGCCTTACAAAATTTACATTTTTAGGATTAAAATTCCCTTTCAATATTTACAAATTATTTAATTTATATCTTAAGTTATATATAGCAATATATATATAATCGACATTTTAAGATTATATAATTTACCATTTACTTTTTTCAACTTTATAATTCCTACAATAAATAATGTAATTTTAAAAGGCCGATTGAATGCATGCCTTGTGTATATGCCTAAATATCGACTTTGTGGCCTTAAAAATTTTCTTCGTTTCGTATTTTGTCAATAAAGTTCTCATTCTTAAAAAATGTAATTACTTTAACATCCTTTATTGCGTTAATTAAATGAGAAACACATTTATTGTAATTAAAATTTTATTTAAATGATTACTAATTGTAAACGGAAATTAAAAAATGCAGAAAAATACAAGATCAGCTTGACCCTTTTTTTCCTCTAATGTCTCCAATTGCAATTGGCGTTCTCATGTCTTCAATAGGGTAAGGACGAGTTTTCCTCATTACCGATGGACCTTGTGCGTTTTTAAAATGAGAGATCGGCGGGAGGGTCGCCACGGGCTCTTTGTAGTTATCCGGAAGAATCGACAAGGAACCGCGCCGAGGGTTTTCATGTTTCGACCCGCTGCATTTCAACCAATATCTTACATGATTCATTTCTCATTCAACTCACCTCTGGATTCTCGTACGAGATTTGCATTGAGAGCCAACCTAAAACAATTCAATCCAATTAATTAATGAATCCACGTCTCGACAAAGGGAAATTCTTGTCATTAATTTTCATTTGAAAAATTGTTTTTACAAAAGATTTAGGCGTTTGAATATGAATATTATCCTATTCTACTTCAATCCAATTTGGCACATTTCCTTTTTCATTTATCGACCAAATACGGTTCATTTTCTTAAGGGAACATTTAGATCAGCATGTATGAAATCATGAAATGGGAATTTTCCTATGTATTACTATTTAATACATTTCTATCAATAAAAATGGCTTAAATATTTAGTCTATCTAATATATATGAATATTAATATATTTCCACATTTTTTCTTTACAATTACTATTACACCATGCTTTTAAGCATAATATGAAAACTATGAAACTTATGTTAATGCTCAGAACAAATCACACCAAATCACACATATACAGAAACAGAAACCTATTTAATCGACACGTGTATTTATCATGAATAAGTGGGAGGTTTACAAATGTTTGCATTAGTTACCGTGAGTTGATAAACTTCCATCTCGGAATCTTTGAAGTCAACGAGCTGTTTCTGTCAAATGAAATATTCTTAAATATATATATGAAATTATATATATATATTAGTAATTTAATAATATCGTAACATGTATATCGAACAAGTTTGATGTTTATTGTTATGCGGTGTTGATATACATATGTATATAAATAATATATATACCTATTCATATTTTCATCTATAAGTAAGTAGCTTCCAACTATTATAATAAGGTCTACCTAATATGTTATTATAATAATATCTGCCTAGTAAATACTATCTATTATCTACGATTCTATGCATTTTCATTATATACCACTCATCATATATGTAAACAAAATTATTAGCTCGATTAACAAGAATAGTTCAATTGTCCATTGAAGCACAATAAAATAAACATGCAATATGAATATTTTCATAGTTGCACATAAAAAGAAAAGGTCTTCATTGGATACCACTAGTATTTATTTATTTAGATGGTCCTTTTGTATTTTCCTGTTGGACTACATACCTACTCATATTTTTATTTACATTAATTGTGAAATGCTTTTCATTCACGTTCATACTTAAGGAAGTAAATCTAATGAGTTGAATGAATTATATATTAATATACGTTTCGTGTCTCCATTCCATGTTGTTGTTACTCTAACTGTTGTTACCCCCATTGCATTGAGAATTCTTCTTTTCTCTTGTTCACTGGAACTATGAAATGACTATCTAATTCTTAAGGAAGTAAATCTAATGAGTTGAATGAATTATATATTTAATATATCTAATATTATTTAATATATATTATAGTCTATATCACTACAAAACACATGAATAAAACATAATAAGTACAATCAGCTTCTAAACACAATTACTCACAGCCTATCTTATTTATCTGTCTATACTTGCATTGTATGTATATTAATGGAATTTCCAAACTATTTGAGGGACATGAGACACGCGAAAGCCAAACTTGTCAATTATTTAACCGTGAGACCATTTTCTTTATAAGACAGCCAACGATGATTTTCTCATGAGTCTTTAGTCTTTACGCTCAAGCGTGGAATTGAAAGCCAACAAAAACGTACTATACTCACATACGAGTCATTTCATTATTTTCTCTATCCTTTATTTTTCTATATACCCATATAAACCAATAAAAACACTGAATATGCAATTTATGCTTTGGCATTTGGCTTTATCTGGAAAGTCGAAAAAAGTGTTCATTTAATATTTAATTGATCCGCCACTCAAATGTTTCCCGTTAATTGAGGGGCTAAGTGGGCTTAAAGAAATAATAAGTAATAAGTATAGATATGTAGGTATATATTAAATATTTTTATTTTAGCTAAATGCTAAAAATTATTGAATAAAATAAAGCATATATGCCTAAAGATATGTTGATATAAATTCTAGTGTTAAATGATGTAGAGTGTTTAATGGCACATCCATGGCAAGAGAGATGAATTAAGTTTTCTCACTTGGGATTCTTCCAATTTGACAGCTTGTACAATGAGTCTGTTTTGAAGATGAGCTTGGAACCATTTGGAGTCTTCGAGCGCCTTTCCTTTCCGTTCCAACTCACTCTCCAAACGCTGGCGATGATGAGCCTCTTGAGAAACCATTTCCTCCAGTCTTTCTAATTTCAGCTTCAATATAAAACAAAATCCAAAGAGAAAGCAATTAAAGGGAATACTTATAAATATTTATATACTCATTCCGTTTGACATGAAATCTTCAAGCTATGAAATAGATATACATATACATATGGGACCTCCGTATGTTATCTATCTAAAAACACAATTGTAAGTAGGTAATAAGCATAATTATATGCACCCTGTGAATTTATCAGCCTTATGATAATGCCAATAACCCATGAAGAATTAAACAAAAAACAAACATAACCATTTTGTACCTTTGTGCCATTCTTCAAGTACGAGTCCAAATACGTTGAATTCTTCAAGGCTAATTGGAGCTGGAACTTGAGTTCTATTCAAATGATCAATTCAATAGGCACACATATGTTATATACGCAAAAGTATTAAAAAAATAAGTAAGTGTAAGTATAGGGGTAAAGTTCGAAATGTTATTTTCAAGATAGTAATAAAGAATAAGTTAAGTAAAGAATAATTTCAGATTTGAATTTGTACAAAAATTCTGTACTTCATTATGTATATTATACATATTGAATGAAGTTTTATTAGTGTATGAATGTAAAAATGATTTATTGGTCTATAAGACTATTTAACAACTTACTAACGAACACGTTAAGTATAACCACTAATTTTCTTACCTGAGTTTTCATGTTTGAGTTTATCTAATTCTCTTTGGAGATCCTTAAGTAAATCTTCTTGCTTCTCTAAAATTAGTTGGCAGGTTCTCTCGTCCATTTTAATTTCCATTTTTCAATTTGATTATAAAATTGATAAAATTAGCCTAACGCTATAATTGCTTTCTGCTAAAGTTTATGTATTATTAATATATAAATATTTAATGTCTATATGTAGTTAAATTATAATTATCAGAATGAGCTAAATTGAGTTAGAAAAACTTATTATTTGTCTTTCACATTTGTGAAATTTGTAACTAAAGGTATAAAAAAGTATGCAAAAGTATATTAGGTAGTTGATTGGAAGGAGAGAAAGTGTCCTTTCCTTTCCCAGGTAAGAAGTGAAGTGAGAAGTTTGAGGGATCAATTTGACGGAGCGTCTCGGCCCCGCACTTCCCCCACCCAGCAACATTGATCCGATCCTTTATCGCCTTCATTGAAGGAGAGATAAAAAAAAGGTTTCTAATCCATTTCACCTGACCACAAGGACTCTTCTCAATATCATCTCCTTGAACAATGTTCATGGCAAGGAAAAGAAATGACATTTCTTTCGAAAATATTTATTATAGTTATTACCAATACTTTCTATTTACTCCTTCAGGTATAGTATATCACACACATCATAATTTCATAGTAGGTCTGTTGGTAAAAGTAGGTAAGTTCTTTTGCAAATGTTTTTGGATAAAATCAAAAGTATCATATAGGTATGTACATGTAAATTTATAAGTATTTAGTTCAACAAATAATCAGAAGATATATAATATATTTGTGATATTGATATTAGTCTCGTTAGTTCAATAATTCACATTAGATTCATTTAACTTGTAATTTACCTGAACAAATAATATAAATGTTACTTTTAACTTAAAGGATCATTACAAACATAGTTTAAAATTGTATAAAATTGATATTTGGCATTTTCATATTCATGTCATATACACAGAGTTGTAAAATTACAGGAAACATTGCTTCGGAAACATTTCTGGAAACATTATCTAATACATTATAAACATAGAAAACAATTGAAAATATTCATATATTTTCATATGAAAATTTATTGAATAGAAATGTTTAAGAAATATAAATATGCATATTTCTGTTTTGATAAATAATCAAAAAAAATTAGGTATTTAATTAATTAATTATAAAACATTTACTCCATTTTGACTCTTTGTTGGTGAATATATTTTATATTCTAAAAGGTATATCTATAGGGTATACCGATAGAATATATCAGTTAAAATTCTTAATTCATCTTATTGCTTTTTATTTTTGTGTAATATTGTGATTTTACTACAGTAAATTTAATAATTAATCGTTAACTTTCGTTAACTTAAAAATATAAATTATAAAACGAATTTTATATTAGACAAATCCAAAACAAAAGCAATATATGATATTTTTGTCTAGATAATTTAATTTTGACAGAAGAAAATTAAAATGTTGTTTCTGAATTATCTATAAATACCATCAGCTTCTAAACACAGTTGATTCATGAATATCTTATATTTAACAAATATTATATAATTGTAAATAAAAGATAGCAAAATTGGAAAATCCTATTGAAATAGCCTGCTTTGGGATCATACCAACCTGCCAGAATAGTAGGAAGTAAAAATTATCCAATAAAACAAAAATTTAATTAAAAAATATTTCCAATGTTTCCTTGGTAACGTTGACAGTGGAAATTTCCAATATTTCCGGATTTACAATTCTGCATATGCAATACTTATTTATGTATTGACCTTTAGATGATCATTAGATAAATATTATACACACATGTGATGAATATATATATATATAACATATTATAACATCATATCATTACGTGTCTGACCGCTATGACCGAGTTTTCTTATCAAAATATAATCAGAATTATCAGAATCTATGTAAGTTTCTAAGTGAAGTATTAAGGATTAAATACCAAACCAATGGTCATGTTATATCAATAATAATAACGTTTATCATATGTGTGTATGCCTTTGAACAGTGCTTATCGATAGCATATAAGTATTTTAATATTCATCAAATTAAATATTTATTTTCTAAACATTATTTATACAGATATGTATTTAAGATAGTTGATTGGGACACAGTTGAGTGGTTAATTCGATTCTTTTCAAAGTCAAAGAGTCAAATATCATGTCTGGTGGTTGGTGTCTTCCAAGGGTTATCAGAAGTTATCACTCATCAGTTATCAAGCTATCATTTTCTCCATCATTGAATTTCTCTATTAAGCTATTGAAGAATGACTTGGTGTGTCGCAAAGGGAATAGAGAGAATTTTATCGGCCTTTGGTTGCACACATGACTCATTTCCTTCTCAAATTCATTTTCATCTCGGGGTCTTGAAGATTGGCGACGAGACGCGTTTCTATTTTAAGAGAGCGAGTCGGTGTTCCACGTAGTTGTTTCCAGCACCAGATCACAAGGTCATGGGATCCCTCACGAGGATTCTCAGGATCCAGCCAATTCATTTTAACTTTCTGCTCAAGAGAACCATGACCTCCTTCCTCGTCAACGACCCCAAGTACGCCTTCCTCAAGGACTTGGGAATCGAAGAGACTAACTTGGGTGTCTACGACGGGGCATGGAAGGGCTCGGGGGAAGTAAGTGCCTTTTTTATCTAGACGTCTTTATGCAGTAGGATCAAAAAGACCCGGCGTTCAGCTGTTTCTAATTATTTATTTATTCATTCATTCTATACTGATCGATTTCATTTTTTGGATTTATTCCTTGACCAGTTAATTATAAACACTTTGGTAATCTCAACCAAGAGAATATTTAATTGGTTATTAATAGAATTAGTAAAGACGGAAAATCAACTGCTTTTAGCCATATGTCAACAATAAAACATTTTCTCAATGTGCTGTCATTCACCGAGTCATTAAAATGTAATTAATTATTAGTAAAATAACTGGATTCTATATCATTAACTCATAAATAAACTTAAATTTCATAATTGCCAAACTTAATATCATTGTTAGTTATTGTCATATACACGTATTGCCCTTTTTAACGACTTTGAATTTAATTTTTTTTAAATCGTGGCTGGCGAATATTAATTGTTTTTGATTCATTTGAGTTTGTTAATAAAAGTCGTTTTTAAGACGGTGACTTCAATTTGCCCTGCAAATGGTCAACCGATCGCCAAGGTCGTTCAAGGGACAAAGGCGGAGTACGAGGAGGCCGTAAAGAAATCCAAGACAGCTTGGAACACCTGGGCGGATCTTCCAGCTCCTCGCCGTGGCGAAATCGTCCGCCAGATCGGGGACGAGCTTCGAAAGTACCTTGACCCTCTCGGGCGTCTTGTGAGTCTCGAAATGGGGAAAATCGTCCCAGAAGGCATCGGCGAGGTCCAAGAATACGTGGACATTTGCGACTACGCTGTTGGGCTTTCGCGAATGTTTGAAGGGAAAATGATTCCCTCTGAGCGGCCCGGCCACGTGCTTCTTGAGAATTGGAATCCGCTTGGACTTGTTGGAGTTATCACAGCCTTTAACTTCCCAGTGGCCGTCTACGGTTGGAACGCTGCCATTGCAATGGTCACCGGCAATGTTGTCTTATGGAAAGGAGCCCCGTCCACGTCGCTCTGCTCTGTCGCCACTCAAAGAATCGTCTCAAACATCCTGGTCAAAAATGGGCTTCCTGGAAACGTGTCAACTTTGTGCTGCGGCGGAAGCGAAATTGGAGAAGCCATCTCTGCAGACCATCGTGTCAAACTTGTCTCTTTCACTGGAAGCACCAACATTGGGAGAAAGGTCTACAATTTACAAGAGATATTATCCTCACTTTTACTCAAATACACTTTTTCTTAAGTTAATTAATTAATATGCTTCAAAATTACTAATTAAACCACGTGTCTAATTATTTAAGTTTATTATATATTCAATAGCAGATTTATGGAGCTTAAATCATTAAATAATCAATTTTTTTGAAGGTCGGAATGAAAGTTCAGGAACGTTTTGGAAAGTCACTTCTTGAGCTTGGCGGCAACAACGCAATTATTGTGGCTGAAGATGCGGATCTTGACATGGTTGTGAGAGCTGGAGTTTTTGCATGTGTCGGAACGGCTGGACAAAGGTGCACAACTACCCGGAGAATAATTCTCCTAGAAAAGGTATAGCAATAAATTATTTACCATCAAACACGTATGATTAAATATATTTATGATTATATTTACGATTTCATTTATCAGGTCTACGATGAGGTGCTCGAGCGCTTGAAGAAGGCCTTCATGGAAGTCGAAAAACGCGTTGGAGATCCACTTGATTCTAAAACTCTTTATGGGCCAATGCACAACGAAGCCGGAGTTGCCAACTACGTTGCGACGATTGAAGGAATTCGCAAAGAAGGAAATGGAAAAATTGAATATGGAGGAACAGTCATGGTAAATTCCTGTTAAATATTTAATTATTAAATTAATTTGAAGTAAAAAAAACTTCAATTTCATTTACATTATAATTGAATCCATAGTCCATGAAGCAAAGATTTAGAAAGTTTTGGTTTCAGGACAATATGAAGCCTGGGTTTTACGTGAAGCCGACCATTGTGACGGGTCTTCCATTTGACTCTAAATTTGTGGCTACGGAGACCTTTGCCCCGATCGTTTATATTCTCAAGGCAGCGAATCTGGAAGAAGCGATTGAAATTAACAACAGCGTCGAGCACGGACTTTCGTCTTCGCTCTTTACCCAAAACGTTGGGAAAATATTTCAGGTATTTGAAAAGTAACTTTAATAAAGTATCATTATAATAAATGAACTTAAAATATCTTAAGTCATAAGTTCATCATTTATTTATACTGTTGCAGTGGCTGGGCCCGAAGGGATCTGATTGCGGGATTGTGAATGTGAACATTCCGACAAGCGGAGCAGAAATTGGCGGAGCTTTTGGTGGAGAAAAGGCGACTGGGGGAGGTCGAGAGTCAGGATCGGATTCTTGGAAACAATACATGAGGCGATCCACCATCACGATCAATTACTCCAAGGAACTTCCGCTCGCTCAAGGAATCAAGTTCGAATGAACTGATGAGAAAAATACAAATTCAACCTGATCTTTATATAAGAACTCTTCATTGAATAAAAATTATTCGTCTATTCTGTCAAATCAAATCATTCATTCCACAGATTTTGATCATTCAATTCATCTATTAGTTTGATAATGAAGGAAAAATCATTTAGTAAACATTGAATTTGGGAATAAATTGTCAGGGAACGTTTATGTCTCTTTTTCGCAAACTTCGAGTTTTCCTGCAACTTGTTGGATTTCGGGAAGGAGTTAATTATTTTAGGTACCTAGTTTCAAGTCAATGCATTAATGTAATAAACAATTAAAATTCACAATGTTTGGAGGCAATTTAGATTGATTCATATGGAAAATATAAATTATTTTATGTATGGAAATAAATAAAAATATTTAGAGGTATTGTGATATCTGTAATATTTAAAATAAATAAGTAAACGGTATGATTTGCGATAAAGTATACTAATGCAGTTCTACAACATGCTCAATATTTAATTACCCTAATCCCCCGCCGATTAGACGACCTCGCTTATAAGCCGCATATATAAAACATATATATGTATATATATAGTACTTCCTATGTATTTGCTATATAAAACTCCCTCGTTTATAAGACGCCCTCATTAATAAGCCGCACTAAGGTACCCAAATTTACTCTATAAGAGGATTAGGGTAGTTCCTCGTGAAAATATCTCTTTAATTTCATATTAAATAAATGCTCCTTGTATTTTGTTAGTATTAGGTATTAGTTAGGGATTGTGTATTTTAATATTGTGTAATATTTGTAACTATTATACTAATATAAACTTGACTTATATCTCGAAAATGTCGTATGTTTGTAATATATACTTATGTATATCATATTACTTCTTCAAAAGTTTATTAACTTAAGTTCAACATTCTCTTATTTCCATTTATCATTATCATTGATATGTGATATTGGTAATATATGTATTTTTGTGTTATATTATTATCATTTATTTAAAGAGAAGATAATAAATATTTACAAGTAAAGTAACAGTGCAATTATACCAAAATCATTAGTTTTCAAATCAAGAAACCTTGTTAATTGTATTTAATCTTTCGTAATTAATCTTTCGGACTAAAAATTTAAGTAAAATAAATAGGTAATTTTTATATAATGTATTAATCTGGTCGTATACACTGTATTTCTTTATTTGTAATGATTTCTAATAATTGAAAATAGAATAAGTCTGATTAATTTAGTAAGATGATAATGACAAGATACTTAAAAATCCACGACTGGAAAACTAGATTTTTGAAAGACAGAGTTTCCCTTATGAAAGATATTGTTAAAAGTTTTCTGATCAATATTCCTTTTCAAGTAAGTCTTTGTCTAATTTTTAATTTCTCATCAAATTAAAAGAATTTTATTAAACTTTAATAATTTAATTTATAATTGTAACAAAATACAATAAATATATTCATTTTAGTAAAAAAATCTTTTCACTTTTCAGAATATCACCTCATTTGGATCCATCAAACCCGAATTGCGAGGTCTTCCTAATTTTCAATTGCTCTTATCAGCCGTTCTTAAAGGCTCAGGTGGCCTTTGTGGACATCATAATTACTTTATGAAACTGTTCCTTGAGTCACTCGGCTACGAAACATACAACGTCTCTGGAACTTTTCGACGCACAGGTAAATCATCTTTAAAAGAATTCTAATTCTAAACGTTACTATGCACCATAAGAAAAATCAGAAAATGTCTTTGTCTCATGAGAATTTTTAATAAATATTGCATATTTGTTAATATTTCATTTAATTATTTCGAAGGAATTCCATCGAGTCATTGCATGTGCGTCGTGAAGATCGGGCCGCCTTATTCTGGACACAAAGGTGCTTCTCAATACCTAATTGACGTGGGTTGTGGAGTTCCCCTTGAGGAGCCGCTCGACCTCGCTCGTTTGCCCTTTAATGGAAGAGCCGGAGGACTGGATTATGTCTACGAACGAATTGATAATCACACAATTCAACGAGTTAACAAAGCAGGAGACGTTGTTATTGGAAAAGTAAATTTAATATATGTTTATTTAACAATTTAATTGTTTTAAAAAGTTTGAAGATTTATGGAGATGATTTGACATGAAATTCAGAAAGCTCCTTCGTTCCTGAGCCCACAAGACTACGTGATTGATTTGAGAGTGAAAAAGATGAAGGAATTCAAAGAACCCTTTGCGGCCGTTTACAAGTGGGACAGTGGCGTGTACCTTCATCAAGGGCCGTATATCTTCCGCTACCTCAACATTTCCGATCAAGATTATGAAACCGTGTTCATCCGCGGAACTGAGCTAATCTTGGCTACGAAGGAAACTCGTGTGGTTGAGACTTTCAAAACCTTTCCAGAACTCAAGCCGGTCATTGCAAAATATTTCCCGATGATCAACTCAATCGAAGTGGATTTGGCTTTAGAAAATTTTAGTCAACCCCTTGCTACTAAACCACACGCTTCAAAGGACCGAAACAAATTAACCCAAAAAGTTTAAATGTTCAATGACAGTTCAAAGTTCATATATTTATATCAGATATTGTAATAAGTCCAAAGGAATTTCCACGAGACGTTGCTGTAATTATAATGTAAACTTTTATTAATTCCAATAGTAAGTGCTTAGCTGTAGCTTTTAATTATTTATAAATTTCTTAATTACTCAATCAATACTGTAATTTTAACTTAAATAAGAGTAAATTTATCGTAATTTATGATGATAAAAGAACTTTTTCAATTTGACATTGAGCTTAGATGTTAGAGTTTTATCCTAATTCAGAATACAAGTAGTTTGCATATTTCATAAGTTTTTCATTAAGCACTTAAACTTTGTTATAATGATGAATGATCATTGAATTGAAATGCTTTTAAGGACATTAAAATTCCTTTATTAAAATCATTTTGACTCTTTTCAATAGCGAACTGAAATAGATTTGACAGCAATTTGAGATAACCCATTAAGATTAGTTTAACATATTCCGAGCAACATAAGTGTTAGTAGGTCGATAGTTAATTATTTAACTACTTATATCTATACCACTATAGTTATCATAGGAATTGTAGTCGAGTGAAATTGTTCCTTTCATCATAAATTATCACATAATATACGAGCGTGTTTATATTGAATGCGATAAACCTTTGACATATAAAATTCAATATAAAATAAAGATTTAAAAATAAAGCCTAAGAAAGAACATTGAGAATTTAAACAAATTGCTTTTGGCATTCTCACAAAATTTTCAAAACAAGCTTAATCATGAAATATAAAATCCTATACATTTTTTCCTTTTTGACTTTGACCATACCTGGGTCAATTAAGTCAACCAAGCCGCGTTTTTTTTTGAGTCCAATTTCCTTTGGGAGTTTTGCCATCCTCATATTTGTGCTTTTTGATCTTGGGTATCTAATCCATTCAAGGCTTTTCTCTTCTCCTGAGCCACCTGACCCATCCAAGGCAGATTCAGACAACGTGGAAGTGATTGGTTTATCAGCGACACTTTACAACATCATTGTACGAATCACAAATATTCTGATCAGATGCCTTGCTTGGTTTTTCTTCCCGCGTGCTCGAGCCGTTTTTGCCCAACTCTCCACAAATGAAGAGTTCCAAAGATACAAAGAATGGACGGGAAATGAGCTGACTCTCGTTTTCCTCATCTTCGTCTCAATTATCATTGAGCAAATTGAAGTTTTTTTCCCGAGCGTTTCCAGATTTGATTCAGGATTTTCCGAGGAACCTAGCCCTTTTGTTAAGATTGGCGGTATGTGTTGCTCCTATTTTGGATCTTTTGCCTCGCTGGATTTCCTTTCGCTCTTTTTCCTTTCCTTTGTCTCGCTCTTCACCAAGGATCTCGAAAGACTGGCCTTAGCCAAGGAGAGCAACGACCTCGAGACGATCCCAAATGAGGACCAAAAGGCCAGTCAAGAATCCAACTTAAATAATTCTGGCCTTCCACTTGGCATCGAGTCGAGAGAAGCGAACAGTACGGAGTCGTCCATGACTTTCACTCCGGCAATCCGACAAAGGTCAGTTAGTTCCAGTGAGAGCGGCGGGCGAGAGGAAGTTCCTGGGAGTTACGCAGAGATACAAAGGATGGCCGAGGGATTTATCTCCTCGTCGCGACTCTGGGCTGAGGCCAGCGACGTGACGGGGCTTTTGGTCCTCATTTACTTCTTCGTGAAGACCGTGAGCGTGGCCGTCTTGTCCTTCTTTTGCCTCTCCTTTGCCACTGACTTTGGGCTCAAAAATGGGAAAACTATGATTTTCATTGTCTCGACGCTGGTCATGGTTGGGAAGCTTCTTTGTTTAGGAAACGGCGCCCATGCCTTAATTAAAGCAGTAATCTTTTTAAATTACTTATTTAAATTAATAAATACTTCGCTTTTCATTGAATTTCTCTTCATCCTAAAAATGAAGAATTTAAAGTCTATAAATTCTAGAATGGGAAATTGGTGAGTCGCGTGGAGAAAGTCGCAGGGGTTTTATTCAATTTCTCTCCAACGGCCAATTTCTACACGGGGTTTCAAAAGGCCTTTCACGAGCTTCACGCCGACAACCTCGTTCTGTACATGAAAGAAAACCCTAGTTCAATTTCGGCCCTTCGCTTCTTCACTCTCTCAAGAAACACTCTCACTTCAATTCTGGGCCTAGTCATCACATTTCTCGTTGTTCTAGTCCAATTTAAAGTGGCTACTTAATTTGAGCCATTTTCACTTGTATATACAACTTATATTTACTAATCTTATTAAGTAATATACTTGTATGTTAATTTATAGCTACGGCGAAGTTCTTATTATGTAACTGTCACTACGAAAATATGATTTCCATGTATAATCAAATGGTGTCGATTTTAAATGAGATTTACAAAGTTGTTATGAAATATGTATTTAAATTTAATAAATTTAAGCTTTAACTAATTATCTAAATTTTTCAACTCAAAACAATGACATTAAGATAAATTGAAAATGAGAGTAACTGTAACTTTAAGATAATAATAACGGTTTTCATAAAAGTATATTAATATATTGTAGAAATTATATGAGAAGGTATTCCGAGATATATAAAAGAACGATTAGGACGAAGAATTGCTTATTTGGTTCATGATTCTCTTGTAAAATGCAACATTATTTATTTTATTCAACAAATGTACCCAATGTTCTTAGCAATTTTTTGAATCAAATCCTTTTTTTCGTTTTCTGGTAAGAAACAGGAACGAGCAGCGTCAAAGTTCTGAAAAACCGCATATAAGTATAAGAAAAGTTTTTGGTAAGATATACTATTGTAAATCATATGGATATCAAAGTTAGCATTTCTAATGATCCTTACGCCTTTGACGAAGTGGGCCTCCGAAAGACCCCAATGAGTGAGAAGTCGATATTCATCATCAATCTTCGTTCCAGTGATGGTGGGATCGTCGGTGTTCACAGATACGTTGAAGCCATCTTGGAAAAACCTAAAGGATTTGAACAATGTTAATTTACATATTATATGTAGGTAATTTTAATTTGGCCTAAATTAATCTAATTATTTCGAATATCAAAATTTGAGAATTTGCAAGTAATATAAAGAGTTTCTGATATATTTACATTTACAAAACATACATATATCCATAATAGAGAAATAAAATATTATGTGTAACACCTGGAAGCCCAAAAAACGCGGATCCCCAAAAATGACGGGGAGGAGTTATCGAGCGCCGAAAGCCAATTATCTTTAACTCACTTCAGGTAATGAATTTCACCTTTACACCCCTTAGCTCCTGACTCTGGCCTCCTAGGCCATTCCGAGAATTTTATTTAAAGATAATTTTTCCGTTAGAACTGATTAAGTGTTACTTGTAAAACAAAAAAATCGACAATACAGCCAAATGCGATAATCTTTATGGATAATAAATGAGTCAACATTATAAATATATCACACGTAAAAATAATATAATCCTATATTTAAAATATAAAATAAATTCATTTATTTATGAACCTTCTCAATAGCATATTTTTCTCAAACCAAATCAACTCAACCAAATGATAAGAGGGTAAATGATTTTGGTTTGGGTTGTTTATTATTTTTTATCTATTTTATTAGATACCTAATTATCTTTAAATAAAATTCTCGGAAGGACCTAGGAGGGCCAAAGAGTCAGAAGCGATGGGGTGTAAAGGTGGAAGTGAAGTGAGTTAAAGATAATTGGCTTTCGGCGCTCGATAGCTCCTCCCCGTCATTTTTGGGGATCCGCGTTTTTTGGGCTCCCAGGTGTTACACATATTCACAAAATAGGTATTATGAAATTCATTACTTGACAATTGGATGCGGATGTTGAGCCATTGAAATTGAGCCAGTTAAAAGAGAAGACCATGGGCAACATTCGAGATGAACTTGTTCTTTGAGAACTCTCTCGTACACCGTTTGATCATAAGCAATTCGATAGCCGTGCCCGATCCGTTCAGCATGAAGCGTGTCAAGTGCACCTGTGACTTCGCTCGAGGACCCGGATTCTCCCGCGTGAACAGTCCGTCGGATTCCCAACTTCGTGGCGTCATTAAAAAGCTTCACCGACTCTTCCTCGAACATCAAACTTTCTAAAATGAGACAAATAACTCAATTTTTAAATTCCATTTAATAGTAGCTTAATCCCATGAATTAAAGTATTAAATAGTACTTAATCATTTACTTAATCAATTAAAATCCATAATTTAAATGATATATGTATAGGTAAATATTTTCACTAAAATAAAGTATCTTCCTGTAATTTGCTTCCTATTTAATTTTTGGCTATCAATATATCATATTTATGCATTATACAAGGAATGAGAATTATTAATTAATACGTTAAAAGATTAATAAATAAAAGTGTGAACCTTCAGCAGCCGTTGAAGGCACAGCAGCTACGTCAATTCCAATGATTCTTCCCCCATGGAAGGATTTGTCCATTGTGAGCTCGAGCGTGTCAGCGTACCAAGACGTGGGATATCCCCGGATGCACGTGGCAATCAAATTCCCATTTGTTCCAAACTGGGCGTGACCTTTATTAAGTCCTTTCACCAAAGCGCCACTTATGTCCCATACCCATTTCTTCTGTTCCTCTTTTGTCAACTTAAAGTAGGAATCATTCGAGTCAGTTAATCCTCTCTTGAAGAATTCCAGTGAATAGATTTCGAAATACAAAATTGCATTTTTACAAAATCACCTCTCGGTCTTTGGGGAAAAGGAGATGAGGGCAAAATCGAGCTTCAAAATAAGCAATTCCAGAATGAGCCGAGTCTTCCACAAACTCAAAAGCCACTCGTTCAATTGCTTTCAAATCGCCCCTAACAAACCAAGAAAAGAAAACGTTTAGCTCCAACATTCCATCGTCTCAAGACTTTTCACAAATCTTAAACTGAACAAGAACGAAAAATGGAAAATTGTTAGAGCTTACGCCACAGCATTGACTATGACGTCGAAGCGTGAGAGAAAATCCTGAAGATCCTTGGGTTCTTTCACTACCAAATAGTTTTGAAGATCCTCGAAGGATCCTCGTCCTGGAAGCTTCACATTCTTCTCTCTAAAATACCACAAAAGCACTCAATCCTCTCATTAATACTTACGCATATAATACTTATAAATACAGATATTGCGCATAAAATTTAAGTAATCAATCTATGCATTCAACTACAAGCTTACTTGGATCCACATTATCGTGCACATATGATTATCATATGCATAAGATTATTATTTAAAACTAAACCAACGATAAATGCCAGTCATTGGCCTTTTATATTTAATTGTAATGCCACATATACTGAAATATGGAATAATATCCACATGAACGTTTGATAAAAAAAATAATATAAGTTGATATTACTTGGCCAATTCCCAAATTGTCTCATGCCTGATGGACCCATCCAAATGCACGTGGAGCTCAACCTTTAGTTAAGAAAGACCAGACGGGTTAAAATTTATTTAACATAAAGAGACTTTGAAGGAGATGGGAATTGTTCTCACTCGAGTGAGCGGGCGATTTGGGAAGTAGGAAGTTTCCCTGTTCCTGTTCCTCTTGATTCCGATCATGTTGTTTGCGGTCCGTGGCCTTGCGAGCAACTGAACCTCCTCCTCATCTCCCTCTCCTGACCTTCCTTATCTATGGAACTCACAGAGAGACGTCCCACTTCCCACACCCTCATCAAATGTCTCGCTTCATTGTACCAACCCCTTACATTCCACTACAATGCACAAACCACATGGTTCATAATCCTGTACTCTTGTTAACTAATAAGTATGCACATTACATAAATGCTACTCATTTATTTGTTCAACTTGAGGCATACTAGAAATATTCTTGTTGTATCAGCACATTACATTGGATATCTCTCCTTAGCTGTCAAAAAATGTCAAAAAACACTCAAATTTTTCAATTGTTATCCTTTCATTACTCAATGACATTGAATTGATGAACATAATGATGGTTAAAGTAGAGTAGTTAAGGATTCGGACTAACGATTATGAGTTAACAATAATTTCAGTACGTTGAACAATCTGATTCGATTACAAGTGCAAGTTTAATAAATTGTCATTGTAATAAATAAAAATATTTCACAGTGATTATATAAATAACTTACATGTATCTACACAACTTATTTTAATTTTCACTATCAAGTTGATAAAGGAATCGTCAAGATAGAAATATATATATATATAAATTTAATATATGGTATATATATGTTATTTTTAAAAGCACACTTACGTTAATCTTAATAGAAACTGAAGAATGAACAAAATTTATGTGTATGATTTCTTAATTCCTCAGTTGATCTAACTGACAAAAGTGATATGTATTGTTAATTGAACAACAATTAAATAACATACTCTTAGCCTTATGTGTATACATTGAGGCCCATTTGTGCTTTTTCTTTTTATATATGCTAAAACGTTAATTTATTTTTTAGGTATAATATAAAGTACCTAACTACAGTTTCTAGCCTATTTCAATACTTCAAATAGGTAATTATTTTGAAAGTGACATAAACAGATCATAAAATACTTTACATGTGAATGCCAGAATTGTAAATTGTGTTCCAATTCTTTGTGAACCACACAATGTTAATTGATGTAGCTAATGTAAACCAAAGAACTTTCATCATTTTATTATTAATTTTAGTTACTTTTGACAATATGTACATACATAGTTTTTAATTTATGCTATTAATTACAACCGTAGAGTCGCATTTGCCAGTGTAGGTTGAACATACATATTAAAATTTAATTCAATGATTGCGCAAAAAATTAATTTCCAAAATAATTAAACAAAAGTAAAGATTTCAAACTAAAAAGAGAATTAATATTTCATTGTAAAAATACAAATTTTTTTTACAGATTCTTGTATTTCTTCTAGCACAATGCATTGTAATATATTGTATATTAAATCCGTATGTTTATATACAAAGTTAATTGATTCAATCGTAGTAAAATGAGTAAAATCTATGCGAGTTGTACAAGAAGCAATGCAAGAGTCATTTGACAATGAAAGGTCAAAGAAAGCAATTAAAGATATAAACTAGCAGCAAAAGCAATGTCACGCTTGATGGCTTTCACTCCTTCACAAAACTTATCTTCGAGTTCTTTATTCCCAATGACTTTGGCAGCCAAAGACATCTGTCTCAAAAGTTCTTCCAATCTCCTCATGCAGCGAATAATCCCTCCTAAAAATGCAAAAAACTTTAACAAATGGTAAAAGTATTCTAAATATATTAATATACATTGTTATAATTTGAGGCCAATATGGGGAAGAATTAAAAAAAATTTAACAGGATTCATACCTTCAAAAATATCGGTCATAGAACACAAATTGGCAAAGGTTGATCCGTTGCACCAGGCATGAACAACGTCCATTAAGAAAGGTTTGAATTGGTCCACATAGGCTTCCTCGTCAATTTCCAATTTGGACTCTTTGCTCAATTTGACGATTTGCCTCGCCACGTCTTGCATGATTTTCAAGGGATCAGCAAGTTGCTCCGTGAGCTTGGGCTTGTCATTGCTTCGCTCGTCGCACACGAAGCAGGAGAGCAAAGCAACACATTGAGCCGTGGTCAACTTGATGAACACGCCATTGAAGAGCATTTCGGTCAGGAGGAGCTCGTCGGCACTCGTGATCTCGCAGGCCACTCGGCCCTTCAGCTCGATCACGTCGTCTGGGGTACAATAGCCGAGTCTCCTCAGAACTCTCTTCCGACATTTGAGCTCGTCCATTTGCAAGAGGCTTTTGGCCGCTTTGAGCTCCTTCTTCGCCTCCTTCACGCGGTTCTTGAGCTCGGCCTTCTTCTCGTACATCTCGTAGAGGCCCGGGGTTTCTACGTCATCGTTCAATGGGTGGTCATTCAGCTGCTTCTCGAACTTCCGAATGTTCTCTTGAACTTTGAAGAATTCCGGCTCAGTAATGTTGAAGTCCACTCGCGGGTCGAGGATCGGAACTCCGGTCCCGAATCTCTTCTTCACCTCGTGAATGCTCTTCAAAATTGCCAGACGCGTCGTGGGGGGTCGGAGGTCATTGGAGATGTACAGACGGATTTGACTGATTTGCTTGATGGTCACAATCGTAATCGGCACAATCCTGGCCTCAGACTTCTTCCCTGAAATGGCCGGTCGCAACTCTGCTGTGGACTTGACATCCGCCCCAGTAGCGTCCACTTCCAAGAGCGTGTCAATGATGAACTCGACGGTGCTTTCCAAGGGATTTTCCTCCTTCAACAACTCTTGCTTCTTAAAATTCACCACGACGCCCCAGCCGAAGTCAAGGTCATTGTTCTTGACGTACACGAGACGACCGGGAGTCAAGAACGGAAGAATATAAGCTGGCTTTGTGATGAAGGCCTTGTACTTCTCCGTTAGGATTCTCAAGTGTTGGCGAATTCGATAGTAAGTCGCCACCTCGCTGATTCGTGGAATTTGAATGTCAGACCACTGGGACTGCGTCGTTCGCAATTTATCACAGACGGCGGGGATGGAGGCGTAGTTTTGAAATTGGTAAAAACTACGTTCCATCATGAACTCTGGGTTGATCTCCTCGACTCGCATGAGATTGAGAACCATGTTGTAGGTGAGATGAAAGGCCGAGTTCAGAGGATCCGCCGATCCTCGTAACAAGGCCCTTCCAACTGACGGAGAGATTTTCTCTTCAAGCATTACAATGGAAATTCCTTTGTCATCAATTCCTCGTCGCCCGGCACGCCCGGACATTTGAATATATTCCCCAGACGATAACTGCATTTATAAAATCCATTTTAAAATATGACAGAAAAAAGTTTGCATAATTGTTTGGTTCGGACTTACCCATCGGTAATTTTTCCCGTCAAATTTCCTCACATTTGTGAACAGCACAGTTTTAGCCGGCATGTTGAGACCCATGGCAAAGGTTTCAGTGGCGAAGAGAACTTTGATCAGTCCTTCGAAGAATAAAAGTTCCACGGACTCCTTGAGAAGTGGCAATAGTCCGCCGTGATGAATTCCAATGCCTCGCAATAGAAGTGGAAGGATATTGTCAACTTGAGGCAACCTTTGATCTTCTTTGCTCAACACGTCAATGGCATTCGTAAAGATTTCTTTGATAAGGTCTTTTTCTTCGGCTAAATTAAAAAAAATCAACATGAAATAAATTAGATGAATCATCTTATCAGAATTTCATCAAAATTTATAAATATTAAATAAAGTAAATATATATTTACTGTTTTTCCTTACGTGTAGAGAAGTCGAGTTTTGACATTTGGAGAGCGTAGAGCTCACAGTCCTTTTTGGAAAATGAAAAAACAATGAGCGGAGCCAAGTCGTTTTCCATTGCCATTTTAATAACCCGATGACAAGGGGAATCTTCGGCTTTCTGAATCGACTTGTTCCAGTTTTTCCGGGGACCCCCAGATTCTCCAGGAACACGCGAAATGGCCTGGTTGAAATTATCTTCCTTGAAGTTCCCTTTGTCGTCCACGACGAGATGAATCCCTTCTCCACTCACAGGAAACAAGTAATGATAAAGCGGAACAGGGCGGAAATCCGTGTGAATCACATTGCACGGCTGCTTGTGCAAGTTAGTGACCCATTCAGCAAACTGCCCAGAGTTCGGAATCGTGGCGGAAAGGAAAACATAATGGGTTTTCTCGGGGAGCAGAATGATCGTCTCTTCCCAAACCACCCCGCGTTCTTTGTCTCTCATGTAATGGATCTCATCGAACACGACCCAACCGACCTCCCTCATCACTTCTGACCCTCGGTACAACATATTTCGCAGAATCTCAGTCGTCATGATGATGCAAGAAGCACTTGGGTTGATGCTCACGTCTCCAGTGATAAGCCCCACGTCTTTAAACTCCTCGTAAAACTCACGGTACTTCTGATTACTCAAGGCCTTAATCGGCGTTGTGTAAATGACACGCTGGCCATCTTTCAATCCTTTCGCAATGGCATATCTATATTCAAAAATTGACAATTGGTTTAATAATCCACTTCAAGATACACATAATTCGTAATTTAAAAAAACATTATGCCAAGAAGTCAAAACTTAATTAATATTAGCATTTGACAGATTTAAGTAATTAATAATATAGATTTTAAAATTTTGAGAGGATCTTACTCGGCGACGACAGTTTTTCCGGCTGATGTATGAGCTGAAACGAGGACAGACTGATAGTTGTCAATACACTCAATGGCTCGTGCCTGGAAAAAGTCCAGATCAAATTTATATGTCTTGACTGGATCTTTTATAGCTTCTCGAGTTATTTGTTTTAATCCTTTTGGGACGGCAATGACATGAGTGAAACCTGCTCCCTCAGGAACCACTTGATATTGAAGTTCGACTTTGGGCAAAAAGCTTTCGAGAGCTTCAATATCTTCTTCTAATCTGGATCGTTTATACGCTGTGTCTTCATCCTCATCTTCCTCATCTTCTCCCTCTTCCATGTCTTCATGAGGACGCTTTTTACTTTGATCATCCTCTTTCATCTCCATATCTTTGGTAGGTCTGCAACATGGAAAAATCTTAATTACTTTTTTCTAATTAAACATTTATTCTATAAAAATATATTCTTACGGTTGAGAAGCCCCAATTTCTTTGATGTCTTTGACAAATGTATTATTATCATCCTTGGGTTTCTCGACTTTAGCTTCGTCTGGTTCATTCAGCTTTGGCTTCTGCAACTTAACAGGAGACGTGTCTTGAAATATATCGAATAAATTATCGTCATTGAAATTTGCCATCTTAACCACAAATTTAGTTAAGATAATTGGAACTGAAGAAGATTTAAATTATTAATCAAATTTTAGATCCAATATCGGGTAAATTGGATATTTCGCTTCGGAAGTTCGGTCTGACTTTTCGGACCTCCAGCCGCCTCAATGCATGAAAGATTTAAACAACAAGAAATCATTAGCAGACTTTAGCCCCTTCTCATATTATATTATATAGTATTTGCAGTCGAGTTTAGTTGTAAAGAAAGATCTCTGTATCTAATATTTTATTATTTTTAACACTTAAATTAAATATTATTTTATAAAATTATTTTATTCTAGCGACAAATTTAAATCTATATGATAATAAAACATAGAGCAAATAATTTATCAATTACCTAAAACTTACTTTTACTTGCTAATTAAAAATTACTTTTATTAATAGCCCAAATGTAAGTACACGTATTCAAATTTATATTTGATTATTTTATAGAACTATTTTATACTTTACTCTTTGATATATAATCTTAATAATATAATCATGTATAATCTTTGTAAAACATCTTAAATGCTTAAATATAAATATCCATACCCACATACCATAATGGCTCGATATATATCCGGGGCTCGAAATATACCCGGGGATCGGAACTGAGATTTTTAAAGATGTCCAGGGCTCTAAATATGCCGGGGTTCAAAATTATACTAGTCATATACGAAAAATAACGAATATTATATGTTGAGAAGGTTCTTAAAGTTAATTTTAAAATTTTTATTTCTTTAACTGTGTCAAGCAATCGTTATATTGTTTGATATAATTGAAAAATTCACCGTTTTTAATTAAAAATGTTTAATTTCAATTAAAATGTTCTAATTTTCATTAATTATATCCGGGGTTCGAAATATGCCTGGGCTCGACCTGAGATTTTAAAAGATACCCCGGATATATTTCGAGCCATTACGGTGTATTATTTTAATTTTTAATATAATATGATTTGCATTTTGTTTAAAATAATTGCATTTTACCTAGTATTAAGTTAAAAATTAGAAATGTAAACTTAGATTTTAGACCATTTTAAGACCAATAGATCATTAAAAAAATTTCCTAGATGTCCAGTGCTCCCGAGTCCCCTTCACCAAAGAAATCAGCAAGACTTGCTGAAAAGCGGAAACAGCGAGAAGAAGGAAGCGGAAGTAGTCTCTACGAAGACAGCATTTACTTCACGCCTTATTCTCTTCTCGTGACTCCGAAACCGCAGAGCCCGAAGGGACAAAAGGCAGAAAATGTTAGAAATCAAACACCGCCGTTGAAAGAGTCGAGCCCATCGCCAGTTAAGGGCCGGAAGAGCAAATCTGTTTCACCTCTCACGCTCTCACCTCCAAAGGTTGCTAAAAAGGGACGAGTGACAACTCCACCGATTCCATCAACGAGTTCTTCGAGTATTAAAGCATCACTAAGAAAATCCTCGAGTCCGGACGGCGAGGTTAAGCTAAAAGCAAAGAAATCAGTCCAAAAGCCAACAGTGCCGCTATTCAATGACGAAGAAGAAACCCAGCTGGATGGGGCCCAAGAAGAAATTCTGGCCGAAGAGAAGTGGCTTGATGCGGTCGAGGCTGGAAATCTTGATGCTTTTGAGGAAGAATTAAACAAAAGCAAAACTCCAAAAATGCTCACTGCGAGACAACGGGCAATTTTGGAGAAAAAGGAAAATGTTGTGACCAGCCCCGACGTTGTCAAGAAAGAAGAAAAAATTATGTCACAAGAAATGATTAAAATTAAAGCCGAAAAGAGCGAGAAGAGACGAATCCTTGCTAGAGAAAAAAAGGAAAAGGATAAAGTATGGCCTTAACTTAAAGTATTTTGTATATCTCATACATACATAATTATTAAATCTGAATTTGTATTTCTAGAAAAAAACAATGGATCGATTATTGAAAAAACAGCAAACAAGAGTGTCGAAAACTTCTATCAAACCAAAAGCTAACAAGTTGGGATCTGCAGCAAAAATTGTGTACATAAGTCGACAAGGTGGAAACATCATTGTGTTCCCTGAAGGCAAAGATCTTCCAATTCGGCTGGATTCCAATAAGACTACATTGAAGTGAGCTCAATATATTTTTATTAGTCAAATCATTTTTATAAATCTAAAAGTTAATCTTTAAACTGCCTTTTTATTAATGAAAATTTGTAAATAAAGAAAACCAGAAATCGTTTTATGTGGCGTCATTGGATGTAAAAATGTGAAGAAATACACTTGTCCCAAAACTACAGTCCCTGTGTGCAGTTTAATTTGCTATAATGTTAATTTAGTAAGGGTAAGAACTTTAATATTGCACTACTTCATTTATAAAGTAGTTAGTACACTTCATATATATTTTAAATGTTCGTTTTAATGATGGATTAATTTATTATTTTAGAACTTGACTGATAAAAAATGAAAATATGATGCCTTTCTCAAATTAATGAAAATATTGAGTCGCTCTACGGTGAGCACGATGATCTCTGAACAAGACCATATTAAAAATTACGAATGAATGTAGTGTTTATATTTTTAAAAAAATTAAATTTACAAAAATTTGGATTAAAAACAAATTTATTACAAGAGATTTTATTATTTACTTTATAAGTTACATCAAAATTTAATAGAAGATATTAAGGATTCGCATCAAGAAACGCTTCAAGGTCTCTGTAGCATTGATCATAGCAGACATAAAATCCTTCATCTCCGTCATCCTAATAAAAATGAATTTCCATTTTATTTAAACATTTTAACAAAATAATCAATGTAACTTTAAATAATTCAACTTACATAATATGGATCTCTCACGATAGCATTAGCCCCTTTCTCAATCGGATCGTAGTCTCCAATAAGCTGAGTTTTGGCTTTGATTTCTCCACCAGCAGATTTTTCAACACTTTTGAGCCCTCGAATATTTTCGTTGTCCATTCCAAAAATAAAATCAAATTTCTTGAAATCTTCACCAGTCACCTGAACAATTTATAAGATAGTGATTAGAAAATTATAACAAATCAATTGCTTGAATCATTATTGAATGAAAAGAATATTAATTTTGATCACCTTTCTAGCTCGATGTTCGTAATCGATTCCCTTTTCTTCAATGACTTTCAAGGCTCTTGAGTCAGGTTTATTTCCAACATGCCAAGATCCCAACGCTGTGAACAATCAATATTTTAATGACCATTTACACATAATATGCCTACTCATTATAGTTGATTAACAAAGTAAAGTTGACTTTCACTATTATTTTTAAGTAGGTAATAAAATATTTATATATTATTAACTAGTAGACCCATGGGTTAAATGGTAATGGTAGGTTAGGGTAATATTAGTTAATAGAGTAAATAAAGGGTAAAAACAAATACCCGCGCTATCACAGGCCCATGTATCTTTCAAGTTCCTATCCTTCAACAATTTTTCAAACACAGCTTCAGCAATGGGAGATCTGCAAATGTTTCCTAGAAACACATTTATGTTATTACTTTATGATTATATTAAAAGTGAAAGTAAAGTATGTAATATATGTAAATAATTCTTACCAAGGCAAATAAAAAGCACATTTCGCTTATCCTTCTCGTGACCACCCATTATTTTCCTAATATAAAATATTTAGACAATTTAGTTATATTTGATAATTATGAATATCTTCTAAGTATGGATATAATAACAAATTCATATATTATCTAAATATTCAATATATGCTAAGTTAGTTACATATTAAGATACATAACAATAGTACTTAATTACCTAAATAATCTGAATTGAATTGAATTTTAATTAAAATGTTTTGGGCTTTTTATAAACTTTTATTAGTTACGAGACAGTTTACTTTCCTTACAAATACTTTCTCACTATTTAGCTTTTGTTCTTTCTGATTTTTCGGCAATGCCCTTGAATTATGTGCTGTTAGATTTAAAATGTATTTAATTGTTAAATACTTTGACTATTACCACTATTACACACATTATAATAATAACATTAATTTAATTGAGATCAATAAATATTTGTTGTGTAATATTCTTATGGCTTGCATGAAACTAAAGTATTTAGCTATTAAGAACCAAACATTTTTAATGAAACAACAATGAATTAATTTATGAAAAGTAAGTTGCCAAGTATGAATATGTAGTTAATCGTATTGAATCCAGCGATTTAATTAATTTTTATTCAATTCAAAAGAAAAGTATGCGTACATAAAATTATGTTGATTACAAATCTTATCTATTTAATATTTGAATTACAATTAATTACTTTTAACAAATCAAGAACTGTGTAATAATATTTCAAATATATTTAATTAATATAATAATGTAATAATAATATATTTAAGTATCTATTTTACATATTTAAAGGAGCAAACTTCATTTATAGTTTGGCTTCAATATATTTTTCTCGTTTAATGTAATTAATTCATTCATTCGCTCATTTCTTCACTCTATTCGCTTTTCTAACATCCGCTTCTCGATATTGTAGCATACAATAAAATCCATACATTCTCATGTATGTACTAGCTTAAACTAATATGATTTATAATATATAATATCTATTATGATTATTTATAAGAGAAAGCAGATAATGTGAGAAGGGGCTCAAAGAAAGAAATGACATTTTTCTATAAAGAGGAAATTAAAAAAGCTGATGAGAGTAAAGGGTCCGGCATATAAATAAGAGATGATCAAACGTCGCGCCAGAGCATCTAAAACCAATTTTAAAAACAAAAAATACTATAGCTCCATGTCACGAGCTTCGTCTTCGGAGAAATCGGACATAGAACTCTCGGAGTCGGAAGAGAGGTTACCAGACGCATTCTTTTCCGACGACTCCTTCTCCTGTTCCCGCAGAGCCTCCTCCGTCGCGTACTTCCTCACATACTCTGGAAAAACACAAGTTCAATACACTCAGTCAGTGAGTCAAATGAATCAATGGACGACGTTCGTCCCTAAAAGCTACATGTTAGGACTAAATGGAAGATCGTGTTAACAACGCTCCTTCCTTATCACTCCAATGCATTTAAACTTGGAAATTCGCCCCCGCGTCAATCCAATATAGGCTTTTAATAACGTTCTCATATATATGTCTTGTGTTTGTCATATAGGCATCATATTTAAATTATTACATAATTTGATAATGTTAGAGTCACGAATCATCGGATTACAGTTATCGAGATTAAATACAATTATGTATTAATTCAAATTAATTCATGATTGCTTCTTCGTGGGGACAAATGTGAGAAGCGACGGAGTTTCATATTTGGAATTGAAGAGATATGAAGATCATGGACCTATTTTTAGTTCGTTGATCGCGGCTTATCGGACTTATAAGATATGAGGAGTGATTCCTGGGGATGGAAGTTGGGTTTAAATTGAACCAACGACCGAACGAGCCTCACCTTGAACTTTCTTTTTGTACTCTTCTGGCTTGTGAAGGTACATGGCTGCCGCGTCCCCGTTCAGCGGGTCAATTGGGTTCGGGTACGTAAGAAGTTGAGGTAAGAATGACTCAAAAATATTTGACAAATCTGAAAAAGATTCATTCAGTTAGTTAGTTCACTGCAGCTGCAATTTCTACCAATTCGATTATTAGGTATGGGACGTCGCTTTAACCTAACCTATCCCTTTATATGTCGCAAGTAATAGGCTCATTGTCGCTTACCTTGCCTCGGATATCGGATCTTTTGCAACTGCCTTAGCTCACCCCTTGTTCCCCACATCGCATGTCAATATTTACCAACTTCATATTTATCATATCAGGTACTCGAGAGTTTCAACTATTCATTTCGACTCATTTCGCTTCACCCAAAATGTAACAAGTCCAAAACAAGCATACATGTACATTTTTGTATTTACCTAGTTATTTAGTTCGAGGAAAAACGAGTTTGAGAATAGTCCTCTCCAAGCATAAGTATGAGAATACAGGGAATCTACTCACCATAAAGAGCTGTCCAAGCTTGATTGATAACGTCGAGGCAGACTGTTCCAGAAACCTCGTCGATGTTCGGGTGGTAGACTTTATTCATAAATCCGATCGAAGGGGATTTGAATGGATAATGCTCTGGAAGATGAACACGAACTTTCCATATCCCTCCCTCGTAAGGAGCTGCAAATAGGATGAGCATAAAAATATTACCTTCCTTATCATCACTTCTGGAAGCTCGTTAGCCTCGCTCACAATCAGACATAACATTCCACACCACACACACACACCACACACACACACCACAC
>VJMY01000330.1:0-82481 GCA_009869795.1 Neelides sp. FZ-2019
TATGTTTATATTGGAAGAGACCCCCCACACACAATATACGAACTTTAAAATTCCTCGCACTAGTTCGCAATTTTGAGTTTTTACTAATTCCTAAATGTTCGGTTGGCTGTTTACATAAGCAAAATACATATCATAATCTGCATAGGACACCAAATTATATTTTGTATATGAATACACAGAAAAATTAGAACAAGATGCTCAAATGCTCATTAAATTTATATATAACATTAAACAACAATACAAAAGATACTGCATAGATCAATATATCAACAGGATATATAATTGACGATATGCATTTTAAAAGGGCACGAGATCTCAAAATTATAAGTTTCCGGCGAAACTCGAAAATTACCATAAGTATTTCTAATAAAAACAAATTTTCTAAATTATAAGAAATTATTAAACAGGCTACTTTTTTCTTATTTCGGCAATAGGGAACATAGGGAAGTATTTTTTTAAACTTTGGTGCTTATAATCTTTTTATTATAATATTGGAACTAAATGAGATATATATTTTGATATACATGCCATTCTCATTTTCAAAATTCTGAAAGTTTTTTGAAATGAGCATAACATGGGATGGAAAAATGAAAATTGCGTAAAAAGTTAGCTTTTTGGGTTTTTCAATAGACTCTAAAAGATGAAACATTAGTATAAGTTTCAAGATGCACGTGCGTCGAACTACTCGCTAACTTTTCAAAGAATTACCCAACTAATTTTTATTTTGTACCAATTCAATGACTTAGTTTTAGGGTATTTTTCAAGTTTTGCAGGAAACTGAGAATTTTGAGATCTCGTGCCCTTTTAACATGCATATTATCAATTATAGAAGTATGCTTATAATAATATATATATTTAGGTATAATAATTTATATCCTGATATGTTTGTAAGGGTGAAAACCATTTTATCAGACAATAAATACACATTCATTCATTCATATATCCTGATATCATCAGATAGCCCTCTTTATTTTAATCCGCTAATATGAGTATGACCGTCAAGTTATTTTTAATTTCTTTGTGTATGACTTTAATATTCTTATTCATTAACATATTTTTCATACCTAATCAAAATGGGTAAGAAGATGGATTCGGCCTTGGATTCATGAAACAGAAATTATGCGCGACAGAAGCTTCCTCGCTCGATGATGTCTTTTTGGATGTCTATTTGAATTGAAAAAAATATGGTCCAGTGTCAATGTCAAAACAATTAGATTTTCTATGAAGCTTGGGGGAGACGACTTCTATTCATAAATGCGGAGACCCTTCGCATTGAGAGTGCAGGACAAATGCATAGAAATTTAAATTAATAAAGAGTTTCAGAACGAGTGAAACACTATGTAAATCAGAAAGTAATTATTCGTTAGAAGAAATAGCAAAATGAGAGGCGAGAGCTCTGGCTCTCCCGTGCATTACAATAGGCTAATGAAAAACAATAATTCCATATTTTACCACGCCATGAAGCGTGCAAAAATCTTTCTAGACATTCCAAATCATTTCACAGGCCTGCCTTTGTCTAACAGTCGTTCCAATTATCCTTCCAAGTTTATGATCAAGGTTAGCAATTTTTTTCAGATTATGACCTGAAAAAAGCTATCATGGAACCGTGGGAGCAAATCCCCCTTGAGACGCTTTAAACGCTCATAAATTCAATGCCTCAAAGGGTAGGGTAATTTCGGTTCAGGGGTCACATACAAAATATTAATGAACTTAAGTTTTAAAATATTCCTTATATTTAATTTAATTTTATAAAATGCACAAACTATTTTGCATCATTTTTAACCCCTACTTTAATTTATTTCGTAATCTTGATATTAATTTTAAAAAATTATTAAATCATTATCAATTAATGTTTTATATTGTTCTCTAATCAAATGGTTAAATAGGTTTAATAAAATAGCTTTTATTTTAAAAACCATCATTCAAAAATACCAAAACAAGCTCATACTCATCTCCTCACCAAACTGTATAAGATTTAAGAAAGTGTAAAATGACATTTTTGAAGACCAACTTGAGGATTTGAAAGATGTTGATAGAGAAATGATGTTTTTGGCTCGTAGCCATCAGGGAAAGAGATACAAGACAAAATCTCCAACATGCAAATAACACATTCATTTTACATTATTTGATGCTTCTTGTATTTTAGCTAACGTTTTTTTTATTCAAAACCTTTAAATTGAAAGTACTATTTACTATTCAATATAAATATATAAGAGTAGGTAACGAAATGGATTATAATGCATTACGTGGGTAATCAAATGCCCACTTGGCTCATCAAATGTCAACATATCCTTTTGCATTGTGAAGGATTAAATTAACGGGATTGAATAAAAGACGAGCTGCTCCAATTAAACCCCAATGAAATCAAGAGACATAATAAACAAAGTTTTACTTTTAGAAAGCCATAAAAGCCATTAGAATCATAAAGTCAATAAAAACCTTGAAGAATAATTTACATAATGTTCGTTAGATAAACTGCACATTTCCCGGGCTTATTTAATTACATGTTTCTTGTATTGGATAAAATTATAATTGGAAATGAAATATTAATTGAGAATAATTTTATAAAAATTGCAATTAAAGCTAATATATAAATGGTTCGTAAATTGGTATGCCTTAAATTAAAAGAAAGTCGAAAGGAAGATAAATGGAATTAAAAATAAGATATTTCCTAATTATCCGCAACTATTCAATTATTGCATAGGACTTTTGAATATTTAATTTTTATCGATTTCTGCTACTGTCTTTAATAATTCTTCAATTGTCATTGTTTTGATAAATATAATTTCTACTTGCGTGTTTTGAGAATGACCTCGAGGATTATTCTCCATTGTATAAATACTTATGCAATCGTTAATTACATTGACTTTAATTGCGATTAATTAAAAAATGGATTTTTATTTAACATTACTAAACATTTAGAGAATTTTGTTTCAGATAGCAAGTGTATAGCAATTGTCGGTTTTGCAATTTTGAACTTGACTTGCATTTTTTGTGTGGAGTCTTTGGAGTATTTTAATGATCCTTTTCTCTTCGGTTCATTTGACGCGGGTTTTCACTTTTCCTCATTTGCTCCTCGGCGGCGCCTCAAAAACCTCGTAAATCAAATTGCTATCTCCAAAGGGAAAAAATTGTTTGTCAAAGTTGGGGAAATTCATTTGAAAGGAAATTCATTTTCCAGCATTAGTGCAAGGTTTTGGCAGAATCTCATTTTCTTTTTTTCCTCTCATTGTCAGTGAGGCGAACTTGCCATCGAGAAGAAATAACAAGAAAGATGGACCAATTGCAAAAATCATTGAAGAGCGACCAGCAGGCGCTGACGAATGCCTTCACGAGCGTGGGAAGTCAAATGTTCGCTGGGAAAGGACAAATGACGCTCCAACAGACGCTGGGGATCATCAAGCCGGAAGCCATTCAAAGGGCAGAGCACATTTTAAATATCATCAAACGTGAGGGGCTCACAGTCTTGCAGGTTAATTATATTAATTAATTTAATCATGAAAGTTATAAATTAATCAACTTAATCAAGAACTTTAATTAAATTAACTTCCTTATTCATCAAAATCTAAATGCTTAATAAAATTTACTCAATAGTTTAATTTAACATCAATTTAATTTAACTGATTTTAACTTTTACTGAGTTTAGCTAATTTAATAAAAACTAAAAAATGAGATTTTTAAAGTATTTTATATTTTATGTTTTTATTCTAATGTGACTAAAGCGTGGGATTTTATTTTGAAAATAGACGAGGAAGGTTCAATTGTCTGCTGAACTTGCTTCGGACTTTTACCAGGATCAAGTTGACACTGAGGGATTCACCGATAAGGTGGCCAATTTGATTTCTGGCCCAATCTACACCATGATTCTCTCTGGCCCATGGGCCATTGACCATTGGCTCGAACTCATTGGTCCAGAAAAGACCGATGCTCGTAAATTGATCCCAGACGCCTTGAGGACCATTTTTGGAGTCAAAGGCTCCGACGTCAAAAACGGACTTCACGGCTCAAAAGATGAGGACGACGCTCTGAGGGAAATTCACTTCTTTTTTCCCGAATGTAAACTTTTAAATTTTTAATTACTTTAACCCTCTTAATTTTAACTAACTACTTATTTAAATAAAACAATTCCTCATTGAAATTATTCTAATGTGGGGATGTTTAATTAAATCTAATGTTATTGTGAAAATAGTCATATTGGAGCCTGCGGCTGTCGAACGCGTGTCTTCGTGCTACTTGAACGAGTTTGTCCATCCAGTTCTCACCGTCGGCCTTTCCAAAATGATCCGCGACAAACCCCCAGATCCAATTGTTTGGCTCGCCGATTGGCTCATTGCGAATAATCCAAACAAGGCGAGGGAATTTGGCTCAGGCAACACTTACAATTAACCTTCTATCATTTCCAATTAACTACGAATGTCTATATAAACCATCATTCCCTCTATTTTACTCGCTCATGAATATTCACGCTTTAAAATGTATTGAAAAAAGTAAAAACCGTCATTTTCCCAATAACTTTAATTCCAATCACTCAAACTTAATTTAAAATTTAAGTCGCGTAATAATGAGTTTCAAGGGCCAAAATCTCATTTACTTAACTATAATTAATAATTATCAATTTGCTTGTACTATATCAATGTGAACTAAAGATTAAGATAGTAAAGTTAACAAAATAAATAAAAAGCACTCAAAGAATGTAATTGCATTTAAAAATGACTTTTATTTATTGTTCTTCACTTTTACAAAGAAATGTTTATTCTTAGGTTAATTGTTTATTTGTTTTGTTAATTTATAAGTTAAATTGTATATTTATGTAATGTGTTTCACTGTGTTCGAGTTCTTTGTTGTCTGATAATTGTTATTGTGTTAGTCAATGTAAATTCCCCAAACGGTGACAGCCGCATGGAAAGACTTGAGCGTCAAGGTGGAATACACGTGATGATCCCGATTCGCATCCCACAAACACCGAAATCCCGTGTGAATCCCTTGACGTTCCCTTTTGAAGATCTAGGCCATGACGAGGATTTTGAAGCGGTCGAATTGAAATCGCCCGGCCCGTCGCATGATACGCCATGAAACTTCCCTCGCTTTGTCTTCAGCTTCAAACTTGTAGTCTCACTTGGATGGATCCCGCTTCCTTGGTCTTGGATGGTTTTCTTTCATCTTGAGAATGCTCTGCTGGTGCCCTGTTACTTAATGATAAATTAAAGAAATTTAATTAAGAATGCCGTTAAATTCAAGGGGGATAAATTCTACAATTTTAACAATCATTAGGCCATTAATGTCAATCATAGTTAATGATTAGTAAATAGTGTAAATAGTTAAATGTAAATAATGATTTTTAATGGTTATTTATTTCTCTTCGGTGGTTCGGTTCGCATAACACATGTTGGTAATGACGAGCTTAAAGTTTAATAACGGACTTTTTGTATGAATGAGGAATTCAACGTGGAGAAATCGAAGGAAAAATTTATGCGAAAATTTTGAGTTTTTCTTAGAGTTTGCAAGAAGGAAATTTTTATTTCTTATGATTATTTAATATGCTTTGTGTAACCTAAGTTAAAAAAGAGATTTTAAAATGTTTTTTCTTCATCTGGTCTCTGCCTTGTGTTTTGGCGGTCTAAATGCTGCGGGTTTTCTCTTCTTCTTCTTTCCCTCCTCGGGGGGGGCGGAGTTTGAGGAGGAGAAAGTTTTCCAAGACGCCACGCGGCCCTCGCGCGAATCTTCAAAATTTTTGTTCCACTCGCGCTCCGCCTTGGTCTTTTCCTCCTCTTCGATCTCCGCTTCTCTCTTCCGCTTCCGTTCCTCCATGTCGCGGGTTTCCAGCGAGCGACGTTTACGCTCCAAGTCAGCAAACAACTTCATGGTCAGAGCCCAAACGGCCCGTTGCGGGTCTTCAGCCACGAATTCCCCTTTACCGTCCTTCTTCCACTTTTTACGCTTTTCGGCCATCTAATTCAAAATCAAAACAATTAAAAAATTATTATTCATCATTTCCTTCCTCTCATTTTAACTATTTTAATCTCAGTTAATTATAGTTTTCATTTAATGCTATAATAATGTTAGTTAAAGAAATTATTACTTTAATTACTAGATTAAACTGTAATTGTTTTTAAAATTACTTTTTACTAAAATGAAAATCGAATGAAAATTGAAAAATCTAAGATTCCATGAATCAAGCTAGTAAATAATTTAAGCTTGGTTTAGGTTAATAATTTCAGTTAATTATAAATTAGGATGAAAATCAAAGAAGAATGGAAGTTAAATTTTGAGCAATTTAAAAGGTAGAATGACAGTAAGTAGAATAAAACATTTAAAGAGCTTACATTTATTTCAGTACGTTCTTTCGCTTCATTGACGATTTCCAAGCATCTTTTCCTCGACTCTTCGTTCTCGAGCGTCTTCCAAGCCTTGTTGACGGCGTCGAAGGCGAGTCTGGCCCGATCCTCGTCATGCCTGTTTTTGTCCGGATGTACGAGGATGGATAGCCTCCGGTATTTCACTTTCGCTTCCTCCAAACTCACGTCAGCGTCAACTTGCAACACCTCGAAGGGATTCAAGTTGAAGTACGACGAGCCTGGACGAAGCAGACGTTCGATCTGCTGCGAAGGCGTCAACACGCTGTCACGAGCCTCAATCTCCTTCACCTGGAAAATACCAAGGAATGACTCAGATGAGTTCAACTCTTTAATCTTCAATTCCATTAAACTTGTTGGCTCAAAAGTTGTGCAAATAAAGAAGGGAAATTGCGAACCTCCGTGTAAAACTCGCTGAAAGCGCCTTCGTCCGCTCCCTCCATCCCGCCGATCAACTTTTTTTCCTTCTCAAAGCTTAAACTTTTCTTGCAAAGTTTTTCTAATCAATTTTGTCAACTCAATTCTCCCCCGGTGGCTTTCCACCAACTAAACTCACCTCTTGACAAATTCTCTCATAATGCCCCATCTTATTTTCATTTTCTCAAAATCAAATTTCAAAGTGAAGCAGAGATGAGAGAATTCAGTTTCTTTCATTATTTGTCACTGAATCTTTTATCATTTCATTAATTTAGGTTAAATTGCATTTGTTAAGATCCTCAAAGTTAATTTACATAGAACCAGAACTGTTTAATTGTTAATTGTAATTGTAATCATGATGTAATCAACTATAATAAAGAGATTTATTATTGGTTAGAATTGTCCCAAAAAATCTTTTTCTCTTCAGCTTTCTTTGGGAGATTTCAAACTTGTGTGTTTGAAGCATGAGTCAGTTTGTCAATAAGGGATAAAAAAATCTCACAAATCAATGAACAAGTGGAATTTTCCATTTCTCCTCTCGATAATTGAGCTAAATGAAACAATTGAATTGTCCAATCAATCCGCAAATAAATCCTTGAAATTCCTCTCAAGACCACAAATTACGTTGTTCAACTCATAGTATGCCTCACTGACTCTTTCGCTCTGCTTGTCAAAATAATTTAAAAATAAACTCTCACATCCCATCACATTACAATTAAACCTTAAACCTAATCTTGAATTAAGCCCCCATTGTTAAACATAATAATTCATTCGAATTAAATTGAATTCTGATTAAATTCAATGTCACAGGATTAATTGTGTATATTCCCAAAAATTGACATTAACCTTAAATGCTCATGATTGCTCTTAAATTCACACTATTTACACAATTCACACTTAATTACCTACATTAATCATATTAATTCCCACATTATATTCTTGTCCCATTAGTTGTATCATATTATGTCCAACATCAATATTAGGTATTAATATTATGTCCAACATCAATATTAGGCATTAATATTATGTCCAACATCAATATTATGCATTATTTTATCGAAACATGTTAAAGCCATTGTTATTAATAAATTTTTAGTCGCAATTAGTAATTATGAGTTACCAACAAGTTGGTAACGTTTATTAAACACTTGATTTAAAGTCAAGCTTTCAAGTGTTCCATTGTGTGTGTCGGAGAGCTCAATAAAGGTGTCTCATTATGCCATAAGGAGAATAGAGACCAAACCACAGAATTCCTCTTATTCTCAATTCTCCATAGAAGACGAGGATTTGTCCTGAGCGGATTATCTGTTTAATGAGTTGTAGGAGAGAACTGATAAAATCCTTCATTGTTGAACCAGGAGCATTAAATCCCTTTTAAAACATGTGTTTTTCCTTATGTTCCTCTCCTATCTCCTCCGACTCTCCACGTTCCTCAATACGCCATGTATTTTAATGTAGTTGGGAAATGTAAAGTAGTTAGGATATGTGGATGTGAGCTGTAATGGGTTGTTAACTGTGTGTGTGGTTTTTCGAGGGGCGTCAGGAGGAGATTCCCCTATTAAGTGGAGGGTGTTGGCCATGTGCCCCACGTCCTTCAGCTCTCCCCGACTCTCCCAAGAATCAGAACATAAATAACATTTAAGTTCCCAAGACATGGAGGAGCTCCGGTCAGAGGTCGACTTCAGGGATCGAATCATTCGTAAGTTGGAGTCAAGGATCCTGGAGCAAGAAGACACTATCAACAGACTTCGCTCAGACCTTGACAAGGTAAGGACACGTGGGAGAAATTTCATTTGAACGCTTTCGTACATGGGAAGAATACACATGGGAATACAGAAGATTCCTTATCTCTAATTAACGCATTCTTTGGATTTAACACTTTTCATTTGGCTAATTCGCAAAAATGGGATTATTAAAGAGTTTTTGCTTTATGAAGAGTTCTTATGAGAGTTTTCCTCATTTTTTACCATTTAACATTAACTGTGGAATGCACATGCTTGGCATGTGATGTAATGTAATGTTATGTGATAAGAGGGTAAAGATCTTTCTTATAAATGTATTATGGTTAGATATGGGTTTGATTGTTTGATAAACTTTGTGTATTTGTTTAGTATCAGAGCATTGTGAGTCGAGGGCTTCAGAAACCGAGGATTCGAGGTCAAGGAATCTCCGCAGAACCTGTGAGGTCAAGGGAGCATTTAGAAGCCACAAAGGCCGTGCCTAAAAATTTAAAGTAAGTTTTTCAAAATATTTTTTAAAGTAATTTTTGTAGTTTTTGACTGATTGACAATTATGACAATTTATCTTCTCTTATGGTTAGTTGAGAATTCTAATTTAAAAGTATAAAGTTAATTGACATAATATGTGATTTGACATAACCTATCACTTGACTTTATTGATCTAATGATTATGTAATTGATTACGCTTATATTTATGTAACGGTATATAATAAAATTATCCTGATTATCTGTTTGTGTTTTCAGAACCAAGGAGTTGTTGGAGAAGGCCATCGGTGGTAATGAGTTCCTTTGTCACTTGGAAGCCTCCAGGGTGGCCGAGTTGGTCGAGGCCATGGGGAGGGAAGAATTCAAAAAAGGGGCAAAAATACTCCAAGAAGGCGCCCCTGGCTCAACGCTCTACGTCCTAGAAAGTAATATAACACTTAGAATAAACAACTTTCAAAAACATAACAAACATATTTGAAATGTTTAAAGCTTAATAAAAGCTCTTTCATAGGCTTAATAGCCCTATTATAAACCTATTTAATATACAGATTTTTTAATAAACAGTTATTCAGTAAATTGATTTTTTTTAGATAAACGTTTATTAGAAAATTAGCGAAAAATGAATAATTTTTGAAAATGAACTTTAGGTGGGAAATGCGAGGTTTCCCGAGAAGGTCGATTTCTCGCATCACTTGAACCAGGAACGGTTTTTGGAGAATTGGCGCTTCTTTATGATTGCAAAAGAACTGCGACGATCACTGGTAATTTGATAAGTGCAAATATTGCTAATAAACGCAAACATTGTAATTGCAAATAAATGCAAATTGCATTTATAAAACTATAATGCAAAATGGTCATTTGTATAAACGGTTCTTTGAATGGATATGAGACTAAATGTTGCGATAAATCTAAATCGTACGATGATTGGCTTGATTGACCACTGGTTTGATCATGATCACTATGCTAAATTATGGTTGGATTTGAATATTTTAGCTGGCAGCGATTGCATCCTTTGGACATGCAAGCGAGTGGCTTTTCAAAACGCCATGATGCGAAGCGGGCTGCTCCGCCATGAAGAATATTTCGAATTTCTCTCTTCAGTTCCTGCCTTTGCACAACTCGGCCACGAGGCCGTTCGACGACTCGCCGACAAAATCGAAGAGGTTCCTTTTAATAATTCCTTTTTCTCATTCATAAATTAAAATGTTCATTCGTTCATTCACGCTGCTTTCCAAAAAAGGAATGATTTTGAAGGAAATAAAAGGTAATTTTTATAAACAAAACCTCAAAAGCAACTCAAATCCTCATTAAGTTTAAATCCTCTTTAAGTAACTCAAATCCTCATTAAGTTTAAATCCTCTTAAAGCAACTCAAATCCTCATTAAGTTTAAATCCTCTTAAAGCAAATGCAATTTAGTAAATTAAAAAGAATGTACAATTTTAGTTAAGTAATTGTAAGTTATGCGAAGAAATGCTAAGTTTTAAAAAGATAAATTATTTAATTTGCCCAAAAGGTTATAAAATCATAATTTTTTTGTTAAATTGGTGATTTAATAAACAGGCAGAATATGGCGAAGGGGAATTCATCGTCCGGCAAGGGAATCAAGGTGCAACGTTTTTCATCATTTCAAGGGGAAAGGTAAGAAAGAACAAATTTAACTGATAATTAAATTAATTGAAAGAATAGGAAATGCGTTTTTATATTCGCTCATTTAATTTGTTGAATTGCAAAGGTTCGAGTTACAATGAAAGGACCCGATGACTCAGAAGCCAAATTCATCAGGACGCTCGGACGCGGAGACTTTTTTGGGGAAAAGGCTCTCACGGGGTAAACGAACGTCTAAATACGTTTTCATTGTTTACATTTGTAAAATTTTTGGAATCGAATCATGTCAAATCTTGACAAGTCAAGTCACGTGGAAATTAAGTTCAAATTCTCTTTGGTTTTTAATTAAACTTAAGTTAAACTTAAATATTAGTCAATCAGAGAAATTAAATTTTTAATGAATTGTGTATTTTTAACGGGCAGTGACGAGGTTCGAACAGCGAATATCATTTCCGAAGAAGACACCGTGTGTTTGGTCCTTGACCGCGAGGCTTTCACGGATTCCCTCTCGTCCCTCGACTCCGTCACTCATCGTTATGATGATACTCCTCCAACCAAGTAAGGAAATTGGAGGAGGAAAATATTAAATTGGAGATTAAATTAAATTCAAAATTAGAGGGTTTTTTTTATAATTTTTTCATGGTTGTTGCGAGATTTTTTTAGGAACACGAATTTTTGGGGATTTTTTTATATTAAAAACTGTGTTCAAAAACTCCCTTTTTAGTCTTAAATAAATTATTAAATCAATATATGTGAATTTCCAGAGCTGAAGTGGAATGGCGCAAAGTGAAGATCACGGATTTGAAAGTCGTGGCAACGCTGGGAGTTGGCGGGTTTGGTCGCGTTGACCTCGTGACCCTCACCACCGATCCCTCAACGTCTTTTGCACTCAAAACCATGAAAAAGGCCCAGGTGAGAATTGGGAATTCACAAGAGGTTTCGCTTTGACAAAACAGAACTTTTTGGTCAGATTGTCGCGACGAGGCAGCAAGAGCACATCAAAAGCGAAAAGGAAATCATGTTGGAAGCTCGCTGTCGTGAGTTGAGAACAATATTAAAGGAATTCAACAAAGAAGGTTTAAATTGGTTAAAAATTACAATTTTCTTTCTCAGCCTTCATTGCGCGTCTTTATACGACGTATCGAGACGCGAAGTTTCTTCACATGTTGATGGAGCCGTTGCTCGGTGGGGAACTTTGGACAGTTTTGAGAGACCGCGGACATTTTGACGACATCACCACAAGGTTAATTGACATTCGTTAATTAAATTGTAAATAATTTCATTTTTGATAATGATTTTAAAGATGATGATGATGAAGTTTAAGTTTAATTGGATATTTTTTTTTGCAATTTTATCTTTCCAGGTTTTATGTGGCTTGTGTTCTTGAGGCTTTTGCGTATCTTCATGCGAGAAACGTCGTCTACCGTGACCTGAAACCTGAAAACCTCATTTTGGATACTTTTGGATTTGCCAAAATTACGGATTTTGGTTTCGCAAAGGTTTAATATTAATTTATATTTATAAACTAAGACTTGATTTGTTAAATAATTAATTTTAAGAAATTAATTAATTAATTTTAGCGGCTTGGAGGGAAAAAAACGTGGACTTTTTGTGGAACTCCTGAATATGTCGCACCTGAAATTATCCTAAACAAGGTTCACATTTGTTTAATTACTCTTTAAAGGCAGATGGCCAATTTGCTAGTTACAATTATTTTAATTGACAATTGTCTTATTAGTTTTGATTTTCTTTCAAAGGGCCACGATACAGCTGCAGATTATTGGTCATTGGGTGTTTTAATTTATGAGCTCCTAACGGGAACTCCGCCTTTTACTGGTAAAATTCCCTACTTTACGTTTAAAATCTTTTAATTATTCATAATACTAACCACATTTTTTTAAAATAGTTAAAAATTGTCATTTTTAAATAGGTGCTGACCCGATGAAAACGTAAAATGCAATCTCTTTAATTTATAAAATTGTCTTTTTCAATTTCTTTTCTTTATTTCTGGCTCATTTTCAATTTGTGATGTTTCAGGTACAATGTGATTCTTAAGGGGATTGAAGCCATTGATTTTCCTGTAAGGGTTCTCTCATTATCATTTGACAAAAACTAATTAATTTTGCTAATCACTTCAGTCACACACCAATAGGACAAACTTTAAAAGAATTTTATATTTTATTTAGAGAAACGTTGGGCAAAAGGCTGGTCATCTCATAAGGAAACTGTGCAAGGATAATCCTAATGAGGTAAAAAAAACCAACATGGATATTAATTGGAATTTTTCAATTTATCGAAAATCAATCAAATAATTAATTTGACAGAGACTCGGATATTCTCGTGGAGGCATTCCAGATATTCAGAAGCACAAATGGTTCGACGGGTTCAACTACGAAGGCCTTCGTACGCGCACCCTCGTCCCGCCAATCATCCCCGTCGTCAAAGGACCTGCCGACCCTGGAAACTTTGATGGTTAAAATCTCTATAAATCTCTAAAATCTTTATAAATGGATACTAATTACAATTAAACTAATTATACATAAATCAACCATCATTAAATTAATCATACTTAAGTCATTATATAAAATAATTTTTTGTTTTATCTACAGAGTATCCTCCAGATTCAGATGGAGTTCCTCCAGGTTAGTTTACTCATAAATTGCTAGTTAACTTTGCTAATAACTTTAATTGCTAGTTAAATTAAAATTAACTTTATATTATAAATTCCATTTATTAGACGATGTGACCGGGTGGGACGAAGGTTTTTAAAAATGATTGTGACGACGAACGACGCTAACTAATAAATAGATGCAATGGTTAAATGCAATAAAACCAAGGAAAAACAAACCGACTTTAGTCATCTTTTACTTTAAATGAACAGAAATAAAAAATTGAATTATTTTGCACATGAATTTATTTAATTTTCATAATCAAAAGCTTGAAATTTCTAAAAGAACCCATAAAATAAAAAAGCATTTGATGTTGAGGAAAGGAGAGATTTGATTATTTGTTGTACTGCGCTGGTGTTGGTTTGACGTGAGTTTGCCATCTGGGTTCTGTTTTGGTCGTACTCACGGAAGTAACAATTGGCAGAGAAGAATCCCAGTCGATCAAAAGAATCAAAGAAATCTTTAGATTTTTTCAATAAAGTTTAAAATCTTCTTGACAATTGGAATTCCTCCTTTGAAGATTTGCAAGGATGAGCGAAAGTTGATGGGGTCGCGTGTTCGCATGTCGTTGTGAGGGTTTTGAGGTCGGGATGAGCGCCAAGCTGAAGAGCATCGTGTCAAAGAACAAACGGAGGTTCAAAGAGGACGGCTACGACCTCGACCTCTCTTGTAATTAAACACACTCGTCTTTTTTAATATTTTATTTTAATAAATTCTAACTCGGGCTAATTTAGTAAATTAGGGGATTAATATTGTTAATTATTTATTTTTTGTCAATTGTTAGACATTGTGGACAATGTGATCGCCATGGGCTATCCTGGCCAGAAGATTGAAGGCATTTTCAGGAACAACATGTGAGTTTGTAATAATTATTTCAATTTTAAGGGAGAAATTAATTGCAAATTAATTAATTTAATTGTAGCGACGATGTTGTAAAGTTCCTTGAAAATCGTCACGGCCACCACTACAAAGTGTACAACCTCTGCTCAGGTGAGGAAATTTTTAATTATTTGGTATAATTGAATGATGAGAATTTAAAAATGTAATTATTTCACAGAACGCAGCTACGACGTGTCTCGCTTCTCGTCAGCAGCGCATTTCCCCTTCAACGACCATCAACCGCCTTCGCTTGGTTTTACCTCAATCAATTACATTTTTATTCGACTGAAATTCAATTTAATCTCAATTCCAATTTACTATTATTTATACACAGAAATGATCCCAGCCTTTTGTGCGGATCTCCAAGCCTTTTTATCCGCTGATAAGAACAACGTGGCTGCCGTGCATTGCAAGGTAAGAAAGTGATGAAATTTTTGAAATTTAGTAATTTCTTTTTATGTGTTTCCAACAGGCAGGGAAGGGTCGGACGGGTTTGATGGTTTGCTGCTATTTACTCCATGCGGGTATTTCGCCAAATGCTGACGAAGCACTCAGTAAGGGGAATTAATTAAATTAAATTCAAATAAGAAATAAAACCCAAATGTCAAATCTAAAAGTTAAAAATTTCCCTCAGGTTTCTACGCGAGTCGTCGGACGATCGACGACTGTGGCGTGACGATTCCCTCGCAGCGTCGCTACGTTTCTTACTACGAGGAAATCCTGAAAGACCCCAAGGCCTACAGGAAAAGGCCTTTGGTCCTCGTGAGGGTCAAAATCAACGGCGGTCCGCAGCAACAGCAATTCGTCTCTCTCTGGTGAGTATTAATTAATAATAAAATTCACTAATCCAAATGTTCTTTCAAGTGTTGCCAAAAGAGAAATCCAATTTGAAATGAATTATTAACAACAGCATGAACTCGCGAATGTCGACGGCGTTCGAGCTGAAGCGCGACGCCGTCGTGGCGGTGGCAGGGGAGCAGCCGTGTGTCTGCGGCGACGTCAAGGTCGAACTCCACGCGCGCGGCGGGTTCGGCAGACGCGAGAAAATCGCCTGGTTTTGGTTCAACACGCATTTCGTCGGGTTCCAAGGAAAAGCAGAGGAAAACACCACGGCAACAATCAGGTGATTTATAAATTCCCTTTGTTTATTTCTTCTTTGTGTTTGGAATTTAATAATTTTTAAATGGAATTGAAGTAGCTATATTAATGGAGATTGAATTTAATTGATGGACAGATTTGGTCTCGACGGGAATTCGACGGCTTCCTGTCCTCCCCCGAGCGACTCTGTACGTCCGCCGTTACCAGCCGAGTGGCGTCAGAGCCAGCAGGCAAGCGGGAGTGGCGTGCCTACGCTGAAGTTGTTGCAGAACGAGTTGGACGGGCGCGGGGGGATCAAGGATAAACACGGGAAAACGCTCGGGCAAAACTTCACGCTGTCGCTCATCTTCAGAACCGCCGATCACCCAGACACCCAGAGATGGTCAACAACAATTTTTATTGTTTTCAGCTTATAATCATTACAATTATTCCTAATTAATGATTTTTTGTTTTTTATTATTCAACAGGCTCCGATCGCAGTCAGAAACTTGTAAGGCTTTTTTTTATTAAACTAAACTTTTTCCTATTTAATTAATTTGGCAAGTTTATAATGTTTTTTTTATTAAATTAAAGATGGCGGCTCCTCCTCCGACACCGACTGAATTTTTCAAATATAATAATAAAATTAATTAATCATGAATGATCATCACACACACTCAAAGAGGAAGTAGAAGCTTTTAATTTATACAAAAAATACAAAAACCCATATATTTAATTTGAATTTAAATGGAGAAAGGCGTCGTTGATTGTTGGAGCATCTTTTTGGCTCTTTCCATCGCATCCCTCTCATACGCCCTTCGTCGCGAGTTGGCAAATAAATTACGCACTTTGGGTGTTGTCGTGGTCAAAGTCTGCGAGTGTCGTTGTCTTTCCTTTTCCCTTCTGCGGTGTTTCCTGCTGCTCCGCCTCGTTGTCGTCGTTGTAAATGGAGGCAAAGTCGTGGTTGTCGTCGTTGTGGTTGTGGTTGTAGTTTGACTTTTAGACCTTCGTCGATCACGAAGTCGATTTTTGTTTTTGGTTTCTCTTTCACTTGTTGATGAAGTTGAAGAATTTCTTGGATTTTCTTGTGGATTTGAAAAACTCCATGGACGGACGTGGGGGTTTGGGGGGAGGAAGGTGGGGGAGTGGGTGGTGGGGGAGGGAAAGTACGCAGGGATGTTGAAAGACGCTTCTGCGCGTTCGCCGCCCCTCCTTCTCCCACCGTTGTTTCTTCCATTATTGTTATTATTCCTTCGATTGTTTTCATTGTTGCGACGATTGTTGTTGTTGTTGTTGTTCCTCTGATTGTTTCGATTACGTTGTTGTTGTTGATAATTGTTTCGATTGTTGCTGTTGCTGTTACTTGAACGTTTCTTCCCAAACAAGTCTGACAATCCTTGGGCAAATTCCTTTGGAGAATTGTTGTTATTGTTATTGATTGATTCGGTGGACTCTGAAGACGAAGAAGAAGAAGACTCGACGGCCACTTGGACGTTGCGCCCTTCAGCAGCAGCAAATTCACCTCTTGCAGGCAAATAGGCGTTTGATGGCGGGGCGACCGTCGTCGTTTCCCGCTTGTTCTTGCACAAACTACATTGCGTGTTGCCCAAAACCCCCAGAGGGTCTTCGGGCAATTTGGATTTGCTGTCCGGGTAAGGAAACTCGGCGGGGATTTGTTTCAACCCGGCAAACTGTTTGGGACGATTGTTGTTGTTCACATTGTTGTTCCCGCCATTGTAGGAGTTTTGATTATTTTGATTATTGTTGTTGTTTGGCAAGAGATCTCCAATGCCTTGAGGATAAAACACGGCATTTTGGGTTGGAGGCCCCGGCGGTCGAAGATCCCCAGACAATTCCCCATTCGTATATTGAGCACTCAGTCGCAATTGCTCTCCATTTTCGCCAAAATTCCCATTATGTGCAGAATAACCGCCCACGGGCTTTTCGCCTTCGACATTCACATTGTTGTCATATCCCTTGTTGTTCTCGTCCACATAACCCTTGTTGTTGTTATCATTGTAGCCTTTATTCTCATTGAGATTGTTATTTGGAGAATTGTAGGCTGTGTTGGGCTGTTGAGGAATCACTGGAGCATCGTAGGCATTAAATCCATCGGGTTGTTGGTATTTTTCAACGGGTTGTTGCGGTCTGCCATAGTTTTGTTCTTGTTGTCCTTGTTGAACTTGGCCGTATTTGCTTTGTGACTGGTGGACTTGTTGGGGAGTTGGATAATTCTGCCGCGGGTTTTCAAATTCCCTTTGTTGGGGTTGGCCATAAGAACTTTGCTCATAGTTGGGCTGTTGCTGCTGTTGAGGCTCGAATTTCGGTTGGCCATAGTTGGGAAATTCAAAATTGTTGTTGTAATTGTTGTTTGGACGTTGTTGAGGATTCTCGCCGTATTTGGGAGAAAAGCTCTCCACGTTTGTTCGGGTGTCAAATTTCTCTACTTGGTTTCCATAGTTTGGCTGAGGGATTTGTTGGATTTGCACGGATGGGTTCAAATCCCCCCCGTAGAATTGCTGTGGTTGTTGTTGTTGATTAGTGTTGTACCCGCCAAGTTGGGCATCTGCATACCCACCATTGTTACTTTGTTGTTGGTGATTTGTCTGCTGTGGAGGATTTTCGTAGCCGCCAGAAAACTTTTGATTTGAATATCCGCCAATGTTAGTTTGTTGTGGTTGCGCTCCATAGTTGGTCGGCGGGGCTCGAGTTGTTGGTTCTGCAAATTGATTTGAGTTTGAATAGCCACCGACATTTGAATTTTGATTTTCTTTAACTCCGTAGCGTGAAGGCAATTGTTGATTTTCATTCGGGGCATTGTAAGAAGCCAAAGGTGGAGACGCCACGTGACCCGGCGGACCATACGAAGGAGCTTCCGTTGTCGTCAGCGTCAAAACTTCCTTTTTCTTTTCAACTTCCTCAACTTTCGGCTGTAAAATACAAAAAATTATTTAATAGGTAGCGGTGAAAAGAAACATTGCACAGTGGCATCTTAACTCATAAATTCTAAAATTATTTAAAAAACCTTTATGGGATTTTCATTGAGGAATTCCGCCTTGTCGATGACGAGGACTTTTTGAATTGTCGGCTGAAGGAGCTGCGGGTTTCGTCGAAAGAACTTTTCAGCAAAGGGACACAAGTGGGGGTCGGAACAGACGATGGCCGGGGGCGGATGCGGTGTCTTTGGCGGGTTCAATTCTTCGATTCCGTTCGAGACCAAAAACCCGCGTTTTTTGGGCTTTTCAATTTCTGCAGAAGCGGCATAGTGGAAAGCCTCGGCCTCCCCGTCGTCAAATTCAAAGACATGTTCAAATGCCGCAGAGTTGTGGAAGAAGGAAGAAGCTGCCCCGACTTTGTTAGTTAAAAAAACAAAAGAACATCAACACAATTTCCACGACCATCAAATGAATCCCACATGAATCCCAGGTTAAAAGGAAAAAATCTCATTTGCATATAAATTAACTTTTACACAACAAGTCTTGAAAATAATCAAGGACAATCACACACACAACTCAAACTAATCAATGACTCAACAACCCTTTCGATTTCAAAAAAATCCAATTCCAATTAAATATTTTTACTAATCACAATTAAATTAAATGCAATTAAAAGTTAAATATAAATCTTACGAAAAGGAGTGTGGTGATTGATAGTGTAGTTTAGATGGAGGAATTGCGGTTGCGGCTTTGTCTCCTCCAATTCGTAGATCTCTCCCGACTCGCCTTCGAAATATGGGAAAATGTTGATGTTCACCTTTGGCTGTCCGTCGACGGAATTTGATTTATTCAATAGGAAATACAACAATGAAATTATGAACAATTTTTGCGAATAATTCATATGAAAAGGGGATAAATGTGGAATGAAAGGCCTCCGTGTTTTCATGTTTGAGCTCCAACGTCGACTGGCAGCTCAACAAAATACTCATTTAATTCTCTCATAAACATTCAATTACATTTTACACACAGAAACGTTTTAATTAAAGGACAGGTAGATTCAATTACACGCGTGTGTAATAATTCTAAGAATAAAAGAAAAATTCGGTAAAGATAAAAAAGAAGGGAAAATACACACACACAATAATGTATTTCTTGGGTGTAATACAAAAGCCACCATAGTATGTATGAAAATATCACAATAGTTTTTTCCCGTGGGAGTTTTCCCTTCTTCACTCGTCTTCTTCGTCCTCCTCCTCGTCTTCTCCCATTTCTTCTTCTTCTTCGTCAGCTGACGAGGACGCAGAAGAAGGTGACAGCGAAGACACGGAGGAATTTGAATTCAACTCGTCGTCTTCTTCTCCAACGGCCTCAAAGATGAGTTCGTCCAAGACGTCGCCTTCCTCGTCATCGTCGTCGTCGTCTGACCCTTCGTCCGTCACGTCATCCTCCTCCTCGCCCTTTGAATAGTAGAAAAATGAATTAATTACAATTCCAATAATAGGATTCCAAAATTGATTCCTCCCCACCTCCTCGTCGTTTTCTTTCGCCCTTCCGACCTCGTAGAGGCGAACGACAGAGTCGACGACGGAGTTGTGGTCGCCGCCGTCGGCCGTCTCCACCAGTGCTATCGATAAATCGTTGGGCGCGGAAGCCAGCGCGGCGATCCCGCGCTTGACGTCGAACGTCGCTACCGTGGAGAAATCCAGCGCGTCCAAGGCGACAAACGCCGTCTCCGGCGTTTCGCCTTCCGGCCGAAAGCCGTAAAGCATCCCTCCGCTTGACGTAAACACGACTGGATGCAGAAATGTAAATTTTAATTAGGAAAAACAGGGAATTTTGAATTTTAAATAATTAAAAAGAAACTCAACTGTTTGCGCCGTCGATTTGCTTGACTGTCGTTAGTAAAGTACGCATGCGCACGTCCCAAACCTCCGAGTTTGCAATGATCTCTAAGCCACGTGGGTGAAAGACGCCGCTGACGTTTTCGTTCAACTTGTCAAACTTGTGGATTTCCTTGCCCGCACGAACGTCGAAGAGACAGCCGTCGGAGAGGATCAAGTTGTCGGTGGGGTCGAAGGTGGCACGGTTCTTGTGGTAATTGTTTGGAAGCCGCGGCTCAAGAGAAAAAATCTTTTTCCCTGTCTCCACGTCGTACACGTGGCAATGGTCGAGCTGCGTCCCCACGATCCGCTCCTATCAATTAAGTATTAAAATTAATTTTAGACACCTGTAAATAAATCCCTTTGTTGATCATCATTCAAATCTCACCTGGTTGAGCTTTGAGAATTCCACGTATTCGTCCCTGTCAAAGTCGAAGAGTTTGTCGAACAAAGCATCGGTTCTCCATAATGCAGATAGTGGCCGACGCCATAGTGAAGACGTTAGCAAGAGATTGCTTCCCCTGTTGGGTTCCAGGTGGTAAATGGCGGAATTGTGGCAGGCGTAGACGCCCTCTTCGCCCCCGCTGCTAACGGAAAACAACTTCACGTCCCCGTTGGAAGTCCCCGCAATGATCCACTGGAAACACGGCGAATACGCCACGGAGGTGAACTGCTCCTCACCTTCGCACCGAATGGCCCTAACAAATTTCAACACAGGTGTAATTAAAAGTTTAGGTTTTGTTGAATTGATTGCACTTTTAATTAATTCTAGCCTTTTTAATATCTCACCTGTAAGGCCGAAACTTTGAATAGACGATTTTCCTAAATAAGGGTTGTGGGTTTGTCAAACCCAGTTGGTTTCTCCACAAGGTCGAGGGAAGCGACGTGGACCTTTGCTGAAGAGACGGACAGCGGTGGGGGACGCGGAGCTTCAGCTCGGGACAAGCTTTGAAATAACAATGTTTTTATTAAAAAATGTTGAAATTGATAATTTATATCCTCATCTTACTGGCCATTGGTGTCTTGCAAAGGGCGTGTTGGCCAAGGAGGAAATCTTTCATGATCTTGTCCAGACTAACTGACGAGTCATTTGGAGGAATCTCCAACTTGGCATCTTGTTCCAACTTGTCCGCCACGGCGTTCAGGCCTGACTCTTTTAGATGCTGGTGGATCAGTTGGAGAAGTTCCTTCTTGTCGTAGCTAATCGTCGTTCTGGATAATAAAGCAGATCGGGCCAATTCGTCGCCCCCACCGACGCTCACGAGACGAACAATCTCTGTTCAATTCAATTGCATTAAAAACATAACCTCAATAAAGTCATTAAAATTCCCAACTAATGTCATTTAAATTACCCAAAGCGGCCTTTTGAAATGCCAGGTGTTCTTGTTTCTTCTCTTGGAGCACGGGTTCCCTCATTAGTGCAGTCAAGACGCCGCTTCTGAGTAGGGGGAGTCGCTCCAACACCTGTCGCACCGCTTCGTATCTTGCAAGTCCTGCCAGACACTCGCACGCAAGTGCCCTCAAACCGTCAGCGTGCGTCAGTGGCTGTTTGACTTGGAGTAGACGCGTCAAGATCAAGACGCCGTTGTTGACGCGCACGCACTCCCACATCTTCACTAAAGCCTCTTCGCCTAGACGACGGCGACTCCGCCCAAAGCGCCATGCGCTCGACGGAGTCACGGGGGCGAAAAACAAATTGCTGCTGCTGCTAACAACACCTAGTTAAAAACAAAAATTTTGAATTTCCATTTGAGTTTCCACGGAGGAAACCTTGTTTTTTGCTGTTAGTAACGAATGGGAATTTAATTGTTGAGATTTACTTGAATTATTTGAATTTTCTTTTGGCGGTGGGGGCGTGACGCAGTTTTTGAGCAACTGCAGCGCCGCACGTTGGAGGTCGGGGTCGGCGGAAACTTCGCCGTCGGCGGCGCTGAGAATCAATGCCAGCGCCGAAGGAGTTGAGGAAGACGCGCTGTTGTTGTCGCCGGCGTTGTTGGCATTGCCTGTCAGTGCCAAGGCGGCGCGCGGCATCCAGACGCAGCAGGCCAACGCTTCCAGCGCCGCCCTTAAAGTCTCGGGACGGCCGCCAAAGTTCAAATCGCACGCGTACGCCATCACCTATAAGAGGGATTTAAATTTATTTAGAGAAATGATTCCATACATGCACCTTGAGAGATTTGAGATTCAATTTAATTTTGCCATTTGTTTCCTACATACATGTAAAATAGTGGAAAGTCCGTTGAGTCTTAGGAGTTGTTCGACCGGCTGCCACCTTGAAGCCGCAGGTCGGTTGTGCATTAAAACCGCGTGGTTGAGTGAAGCGTCCAAATGTAAAGGCTTTGAAGGATGCGGGAGATTTGTGCCAAGCGAATTGCACTTGATCTTCTCGCACAGCAACGCCAAGTGACTCTCAAAGTAACGTTTCAGATTGTACGCCACCTGGCGGATCTGTCCAAAATAACACAAATTGTTTAAAAACAGAATTTTTAAATGATTTTGAATTTTTATTACCGCTTGTCTTGAGAGAGCGAGTTCTTCGTCGTTTGCCTGTGCATCGTCTTGCAAGGCCCTTTGAGTGTTGACGACGTTCAAAACCCTTCTCAGCCCGTCGCAGTTGTCAAAGGCCTCAAGTAAAGGACGAAAGGGAAAAGCCACAGAGAAAAACATCAAAGCCTGATTCCTCCCGCTGTGGTGCGAACCTTGAGAAAACATCAAATGTAAATGATTTATAGGAATTCCTCATGGGTTTTTTTGGAATTTTACATTCCAGGAGCCACAAAACGTAGTTTGCGAGATTCGCAATCGTCTGCTTTCCCATCCCGCAGACGAGTTCCATGGCGTCTTCGGCGTAGGCAATGTAGTAGAGGCAAAGACTCGCTCCGGTCGCGGAAACTGACGGACGCGGCACGAGAAGGAGTTTCTTTACAATTCAAAAGTCAATTAGAACCTGTACTATAAGTATAATAAATTTATTAAAACTGACCTGAAGTCCCTTTGCATTGACAAACTCGAGTGCGAATTTCTTGTGGCATAAAAGGGCAGCGAGGTATTTCAAGGCCTCAAAGACAACCCGGGCGTCCCTGCACCGTTCAATGTAATTCACCACGAGGCCAAGGGAGTCGTGCTCAAAGGCAAAGCTCAACATCTGGAATTTAAGAAATAGTTTAATTTTTCCATTTTCTTGATTCATATGAGAATTGAATTTTATTGAAATTTAGAATATTTCAATTTAGAGTTAATATGATTTTTCACTTCTTGGTATTCCGCCAGAGGGGCGAGGTAGCGCAGGGCAAATATTTGTCTTGCGCGCGCATCAGCCGGGTAGACGGCCCACGTGGCCACAATGTTGGACTCTAGCTCCGCCCACGAGGAGGAGCTAGAGTCCTCTAACAGCCACGCCCCCTCGGGGCTTTTGGCTCCGCCCCCTCCTCCTCCTTCGTGTGAGGGTTGTTGTTGGGCAGAAGGCGGGGCGGCGCGTCCCAGGAATTCCTTCTGCAGCGACCAAAGACGCTTCAACACGATGGGAACCAAAGCTAAGTTCTTTTCCCTGGAATTTTAAATGGTAATTTGAGTAATTTTGAATGAATTATTTTTAATCCTACCTGAATTTCCCCGCCACGTCCGGGACTTCCATGGCGTTTCCTAAAAGAGCAAGTGCGTATGAACTCAAAGGCTCAAACGTGCCTTCAGCCCAGGCAAATAAACGGGCGACGCCGCTCTCCGTCTCGGCGTACACGAGAGAATTCTCCAACCCGGGCAGCAAATCAACAAGGAGACGCGAACCGCACACGTTCAGACCAACACCAGCGTCTAGGAAAAAAGGAATTATTGTTTACTCGACCACCACGTGGCTCAATTCCTTTCATCCACAATGGAAGTCAAAATCAGCCGGTACAAGATTTTTCCGCTAAGTCCTCTCTAGATAATCTGCTCAGTATAAATGTTTATTTACCATCTTTGAGAAAGTCGACGAGTCTTTGTACGAGGGATTCCTTCTTGAAAATTGCCTTCAATGAGCCACCAAGGGCGCAGGTTGGGTGAGTCCGCAAGGGATGCCGGTCGTCGAAGGGATCGGGATCCATCTTGAGATATTCCTCAGTCTCGGCCTCCAACACTTCGGCAAGTCTGAGAGTTTTTATTATAATAATTTGTACAATTTAATTAAGTTAATCTTACTTATTATTTTAATTAAACATAACCGGAAATTATTCCAACCTTTGTAAATAGGGGGTTGAGCAAAAGTCGTCATTGTCGACTCGTTCGTCCCATAGTTTGAGGATGGAAGGTACGTCGTTGAGGTTTTTAACACAAGTCCGAGGTCGCACTTCCTCCGCGCTTTCCTCCTCGTCTACGTCCATACTTAAGCCTTGTAAAAGATCAAAATAAATACGTTGCGAATTATTAAAACCATTCGACATTTGACTTTCCCGCTATTACAAACATGTGCAGATTTACACAGCCCCAAAGACATCCAATTCTTGCCAATTCTAAAATTAAAATTATTCAATTCTTTATGTATTTCAATGTAATTAATTGGCAATGACCATTGATTGGAATTTAAATTATTTGACATAAAATTCAATCAATCTAAAGATTTTTTAATTTATTTTGGCTTATAAATCACATAAATGTATAATGTTTTTAAAAGGTGCAAAGTTTTAAGGGAGTTTGGCAAACTTTAGTAATTTTGCTGCAAGTCCGGTCTTTCCATATAGCTAAAAAAAGAAAAGAATCGGCAAAAATCTGCAAGGTTTCGTCACTTTGAACTCTAAAGAGAAAAAGTCTTAATAAACAAAAAGGATCAAATATGCCGACTGTGAACGTGGCCAAGAATTTGCTCTTTGAAAAACTCGGACAAACTCTCAGTAAGTTTAAATTTAAATAAATGTTAAACTTATCATTATTGTAACTATTATTTGAAGTTAATTCTTCAATATTGTGAATTATTCAGGTGATGAAGAGTTGGACGTTCTTTGCTTTCAATTCGGCATTGAGTTGGATGATATCGTGAGTTGTAATTTTTACGATTAATTGTCGACTTTTTAAATGTGAAAAAGTCTTGGACATTTGAATGACGTTTGACATTTTTGTTGTTTGATTTAAAATTAAAAAAGGTTGAAGAGGGCGGCGTGACGATTTACAAGATTGACATTCCGGCCAACCGCTACGACCTTTTGTGTGTCGAGGGTCTTTGCCGGGCCTTGCGGATTTTCCAAGGAAAAGAAAAACCGCCGATTTTCAACGTGGATGAAAAGCCGGACGAGTCTTTGACCATGCACGTGGACGAGAGCGTGAAAAACGTCCGGCCCTTTGTGGTCACTGCGGTTCTTCGCAACCTCACAATTGACGCAGCCATGTATGAGTCAATCATTGCATTGCAGGTTCAATCAAATTCAATTTACAAAACTTTATCATTAAAATTAAATTAACACCATTAATCTCTTCTTAATCACCATTAATCTTCATTTAAAAGTTGAATATTTATTAATGTTTTGAATTTAAAGGAGAAATTGCACGGGAGTTTGTGCCGAAGACGGAGTTTGGTTGCCATCGGCATGCACGACTTGGACGCTTTGACCCCGCCGTTTTTCTACGCTGCCGTCGAGAAGGAAAAATTTTCCTTTGCCCCTTTGGGGGAAAAGGCGGAAAGGAGCGGATTGGCCATAATTGAGAAATATCTCAAGAACCCCCAGATGAAGGCCTATGCTGCTTTGATTTCCCACTTTTCTCACGTCCCTTTGATCAAAGACTCTCAAGGGATCGTCCTGTCTTTGCCGCCTTTGATCAACGGGGATAAGTCGCGATTGTCCACGAAAACGACAAATGTTTACATTGAAGCCACGGCCACGGACTTAACAAAAGCCCACGTGGTTTTGGACGTCCTCGTGGCGGCATTCAACTGCAACTCAAAGGTCGAGACGACCATCGTCAACTACTGGGACGGACGGAGGGAAATTTGGCCAAAATTGCAAACGAGGCAAATGGAAATTTCAACAAAAGAAGCAAATCAAGTCTTGGGGTTAAATTTGGATTCCCAGCAACTTTCTTGCCTCCTCGCCAAGATGGGAATTAAAGAATTGGGAACAAACGGTGAGATTTGAATTTAAATTTAATTATTTTAATCTAATTTTTAATTGCAATTAATAGCCGACTCGGTCGTTGTCGAGATTCCGGCCTGGCGCCACGACATTTTGCACGCAGTTGACGTGTACGAAGACGCCGCGATTTCCTTCGGCTACGACCAAATCCCAATTTCCTCAACTTTGACTTCCACCGTCGCCTTCCAAAACCCCACCAACAAACTCACAGAGAAATTGAGGGAAAACATTGCAATGGCAGGATTCACGGAAGCTCTCACCTTTGCACTGGTAAGAATTCCCTAAATTCTACTTCTTTTAATTGAAATTTAAGGGAATTTAATGAAATAATTCTAATTTAAATCCCTCAGTGCGGCGAAGAGGACGAGGAACGTCGTTTGTTGAAGAGCGGGAAAGAATTGAATTTGGTGCGCGTGAAAAACCCGAAAGCCGCCGAGTTCACCGCCGCCCGTTGTTCCCTCTTGAGCGGGCTGCTGAAGACGGCGGGCGGAAATAAAAGCGTCGCTTTGCCGCTGCGCCTCTTTGAAATCTCCGACGTCGTGTGGAACAACAAAAACAGCGACGACGCTGAAAACAGAAGACACTTCGCCGCCATCAACTACAACAAGAGAGCAGACATGCAGGCGAGGAATTAAAATACTCATATCCTATTGGAATTGGCAATTTATCTTAAATTAATTGGGATTTATAAATAATCGGTTTTGTAATAACCAGATCATCCACGGGTTGGTCGATCGCTTCTTTCAACTCCTCAACGTCCCAACTTCTCAATACAAACTCAAACATGCGACGCGTAAAGCCTTTTATTAAATCATTTCATTTTATCAAAATCGAACTAGAATTTAAATGAAAATTTGTTTTCCAGATTTGAGTTGGCTTCTTCCTGGACGAGCAGCAGGGATTTACTACAACGACGTTGAAGTCGGCTGGGTCGGCGAAATTCACCCCGATGTCCTCACCAACTTTGATCTTTCTTTCCCCGTCGCTGCACTCGAAATTCACATTGGCCCTTTTGTCTGATTTTTCAATGTTTATATTAAATGGAATAAAAATTACAATATATATATACAGAGACGTTTTTATTCTTGCGTGATTGAATCAAGTCTTAGGTATATCATATATCAAACAGACCATAAATATATTTTATCTAAATATTTGACGTAGAAAAAGGTTTAATAAAGAGTATTATCGTTATTTAGCCAGCACCGAGAGAGAAAAAAAAATATTCTTTTGTGTTTAAATTCATCCAGTTTTGATGTCAATGGCCGTGTCGAGGTCGAGGAGCTGCTTGACGACTTCGTAGGTCGTGAACGACACGGCGACCATCGGAATCGCCCTTAGATAATTGATGGACATTCCCCTGTAGAGCCCGCGAACTATCCCGTTCTCCTTGTAAATCAACGTCAGCGTCTTCACCATTCCCTCACTTCAAATCAAAATCGAAAATTATAAATTCACTATCCCTCGCTTTTTAAATTTTGGAATTTTTTAATTTTCCCACCCGAATTTCTTTGTTTCGTCCGAAAGATGCGCGAGCTGCATGCGCCGTCGCGTCACGTCTAAAGGATAGGAAAAGGTTTGTGCGACAGCGCCGGCCACGCCACCGCACAGCAGCTTGAACGGCAGCGTCAGCGTGTAGTTGCGTCCGTCCGCGCTGCGCCCTGCGACTTCTAATGAAATTCAAATTCAAAATCCCCGCTTTAATCTAAGTGAATTTGTTCGCTTTATTTAGGTTTATTATGATATACTCGGGGCGTATTGAAGCGCAAATGTTTTGAGCCATTCGAAGCAGTGGAAGGAAAGACCGGCGTAGGGAATCATCCCGCAGATGGTGGGGACGAAGCCCCGGTAGAGCCCGACGATTCCGCCTTCCGACCTGATGATTTTCATCCCGCACTCTACAAGGCCGAGACGCGTGTTGTTGGAGCCGACGTGGAAGGCGAGTCGGGCGCGGATGGTGTCTAGCGGGTACGTGGCCGCCACCGCCGTGATTCCCGCACCCGCACCCGCAATGAACTTGCTCCCCTTCACTCCCTCCAATGCTCGCTTGTAAGCTTCAAAGGACGTGAATTGGAGAGAGGCGTAGGGGAAGATGCGGACCATCTGCGCGCCGTTGCCTATAACCACACAAATAATTTGAATTAGAGCTCGTGAAATTTAAATTTGCAAATATTTTTCTTACATGTCACTTGTTCAATTAATTGGATTTACCTTTGTAAAGTGCAGCTACGCTTTCATTGGCCACGATCGCTCTTAAACCCGAAAAGACGCCGTGTTGGGAATAAACGCGCGACTGCGCTTGGAGCAAAATCTTGATACGGTCCAAAGGAGCGACGGCTGTCTTTTTAATAAATTAAACATCTGGTTAATTAATTTATATTTTTGGTTTTTTTATTGTATTTGGATTCTTTTTTACCTTTGCGCACATCCCTGCAATTCCTGCAAACATTCACATTCTTTTAAATCTCACTTTATAATTTCATCAATGAGTGGCAATTCATCGTAATAAATATAATAAATTATAAATGAGAATTAAATGAAGTAAATGACTTTTTCCAACCTCCCGATAGGAGCGACTTGCAGACAAAGTTGAGGGAATAATCATGGAACGGAGTCGTGGCCACAGCCGCCGTCATCTTGACTCACCTTCTTTAGGTTTTTTAAGAAGAAATAAATTTAATCAAAATTCCCCTTCCATCAGCAGTGAAGAATTAAAAGACAATCTTCGGCTTTAAACGACGATTCTTTTATTTCTTTTGTAATGTCGCTGAGGATGTAACAATAAGCAGAGTGTTGTTGGTCGTTTGGGTGGTGGTGGCGATGTCGGCGGTGATGTCCATCCTCCCTCGATCTCCTCCACTCCACTGAACAACTCTAGTTTTTTGTCTCAAGAAAAGAAGAGGAATGAATGAAGAAAACCACCCGTCTGATTCTTCTGTCTGATTCTTGTCTGATTCTCCTCGCATTCACCCAATGCATTTAGAAAATACAATGTTGGGAAAAATACACACAAGGAAAAACATCCGCTGCATTCCATTCTTTACACATCTAATTACAAGGAATTAAGGCTGACAGGGCCTTTTGGTTATTTAATTAAATTGCTCTGATCATTCTCACACTTGTCATTAGGATTTTTAATTCACTCAAACCATTCCTGGTCCATTTAAAGTTAATTGCATAAATGAGGTGTTTTAGCATGAGCATTATTATAAGTCTCCATTTATTAAAATTAATTGTATTGAGTTGAATTAAATGCTTTGGACATTTAAATGTCATATTTAAAATTTAGACATGCTTTTGTGTGAATAGATTTTGTATGAAAGCCATGTGAGTGAGTCGCACGAGTGATGAGAAAAGACGAAGAAGAATTGCATTGACGTCGGCGTTTCCTGGCGCCATCTGTTGGTGGTCGGGAGTTGAGGGTTTGCCGGGTCGAGGGAAGTTTGAAAGTTGGGCGGAGACGTCGACCGACTTGGACGACGTCCTTCCATTCCAATGGAATTGAACACGAAAGAGTTGGATTCTTGGGTTGAGCAACTCAACGAGTGTAAACAACTCAACGAGGGTCAAGTCAAGACGCTGTGCGAGAAGGTCAAGCATCTTAAATTCCCTACTTCTCTTCATTGTTTTCATTGCATTTGCATTGTAGGCAAAGGAGATCCTAACGGCCGAATCCAATGTGCAAGAGGTAAAATGCCCAGTAACGGTGTGCGGGGATGTGCACGGCCAATTCCACGACCTCATGGAGTTGTTCAAAATCGGAGGAAAATCCCCAGACACGAATTACTTGTTTATGGGCGACTACGTGGATCGCGGATATTATAGGTGCGAATACAAATTAATTTAATTAGATTTTTTTTTATTTTCGTCAATAATTAATTTATGATAAATTTAATTGGATGAATTTGACGAATTTCAGCGTTGAGACTGTGAGTTTGCTGGTGGCCCTGAAGGTCCGTTACAAGGACCGGATCACAATCCTCCGTGGGAACCACGAGAGTCGCCAGATCACCCAAGTCTACGGCTTCTACGATGAGTGTTTGCGAAAGTACGGGAACGCGAATGTGTGGAAATTCTTCACAGACCTCTTTGACTATCTGCCCCTCACGGCGCTGGTCGACTCGCAAATCTTTTGTCTCCACGGCGGACTTTCACCATCGATCGACACCCTCGACCACATCAGGTGAATTTAATTAAATAATTAAAACACAGGGTGAATTAAAACAGACAAAATAAATAAATAAATGCTAATTTACTAATTGAATTTTAATTTTCTCAGGGCCTTGGACCGTTTGCAAGAAGTTCCACACGAGGGCCCGATGTGCGACTTGTTGTGGAGCGACCCTGATGATCGCGGCGGATGGGGGATTTCCCCCAGGGGCGCCGGGTACACGTTTGGGCAGGACATCAGCGAGACGTTCAACCACTCGAACGGCATCACGTTGGTCTCGCGGGCCCACCAGCTGGTGATGGAGGGCTACAACTGGTGTCACGACCGGAACGTCGTCACCATCTTCTCCGCTCCAAACTACTGCTACAGATGCGGAAACCAGGCCGCCATCATGGAGTTGGACGATCAGCTCAAATACTCCTTGTAATTCATTTTTATTAAATTAGTGAATACACAATTTTAATAATTTATTCCAATGATTAAACTCATTTGATCCTTTAAGATTGAGATTTTTTGGTTAAAGTTTAATTTCTTGATTTAATTAGATTTCTTAATTTACTTTCACAGCTTGCAGTTTGATCCCGCTCCTCGTCGTGGGGAACCCCATGTGACCCGCCGAACCCCCGACTACTTCCTCTAAATACATAAATAATTAATTTTTAATTTAAAATTCCTACAATTAAACTTTTTTCTCTACTTGAATAAACAAAGAAAAACTCATTTTGAACCCAACTTTCCTCATTGGCATACAAGAACATTGCAAGATTAAAACTACAAACAATTGGAAAAATGTCAAATATTAGCATAACGTGGACATAAAGGCTTTTTTGTGTTCTAAAGGGGCACATTGCAACATTGAGTCATCAAATGGTAACTAAAAGATTTTCATACCCGGGGGAAACTTTCAAACTTTTCCTCTTACGTGTCATTGATTCATTTACTCCTTTAAACGCACTTGTGTCTCCTTCTTCGGCACTTTTGCAGTTGGCGTCTCCTCAGTCGGATTGACACGTCGGCTTTATCAAATTGGGTCGTTCGTCGTCTTCAGCGCCGATTTTTTTTATTACCATGAGCATTTCGATGTCTTGGACGTCGTCGCTTTCGACGTTCGTCTTGTTGGCCATTTCTTTCTCTCCTCTCGTGTCCTGTCTCTACGACTCCTCCTCTAACGTCGTCTCTTTGGATTCCTCGAACTTCGACAAACTCGTGAAAAAGTCGGATTCCATTTGGATCGTCGAGTTTTACGCCCCTTGGTGCGGACATTGTAAGTGGAAATCAAAATGTTTGATCAATAATATACTTTTCATGTAGCAAAATACCTTATTTCTAAATGATAAAAAATAAAATTATCAAGAGCAAAATAGCTAAAAATTAAATGAAAATTAAACACAGAAATCAAAATTCAATTAAAATCTAATTGGTCCAATTAAATTGACAGGTAAATCTCTCGCTCCTGAATACGCTAAGGCAGCCAAGGCCCTTAAAGGTATTTTCATTCAACTGATGCAATAAGTTAATTTAAGAATTCCAACTAAAGTATTCTGCCAGAGTTAATCAAGGGGAGTTAATTAGCTTAATTTTAATTTCAGGACTTGCCAAGGTTGGGGCAGTTGACTGCGACGTTGATAAAAGTCTCCCCGGAGAATTCGGCGTCAAAGGCTTCCCAACCCTCAAGATCTTTGTGAACGGGAAAGCCGAGGAATATCAAGGCCAAAGAACCGCCAGCGGAATCGTCGACGCCGTCGTGAGCGCCATTTCCAAAAAGGCCAAGGCAAATTTGGGCGGAGGCAGCGGGGGTTCAAATTCCAACTCTGACGTGGTCGAGCTCACCGACGCGAACTTTGAGAAACTCGTGCTGAAATCTGAGGAGCCGTGGCTGGTGGAGTTTTTCGCACCGTGGTGCGGCCACTGCAAGCGACTCGAGCCGGAATGGGCCAAAGCGGCCAAGGGGCTGTCGGGGAAGGTGAAGGTCGGGGCCGTGGACGCCACCGTCCATTCCTCCCTCGCCTCAAAGTACGACGTTCGCGGGTATCCAACTATTAAATTCTTCCCTGCCGGGCTCAACAAACAACCGCAAGACTACGAAGGAGGAAGGACGGCCGATGACATCATCAAATTCGGGTTAATTTAATTACATTTTAATTTAAAGTATAATAATTATCTTATCTATATTATATTATTATCTCTAAGTTTAATTATCTAATAGTTTAGCTTTTCTCTATTCTAATTGTTACTAAAAATTGTTAAAACTCAGGAATTTAGAACTAAAACTTAATTTAAATTTGTTATTATTTTAAATTAATTGTTTTTGTTTTGTTTATTTGAAAATTACAGTGAAGAGAAGGCAGAAGCGAGTTTGCCTCCACCTGAACTCATCCAAGTTGTCGGTGAAGAGAATGTGGAGGCGGGATGTCGTAAAAAGCCTCTTTGCGTCTTCTCCGTCCTCCCACACATCTTGGATTGTGACAAGGACTGCAGAAACGCATACCTCGTACGGAATTTATCCTTTTCCCTAGTTGAAATTACTCATCTAAAAAATCTAAAATTATCTAAATAATTGACCTAAATCTACTGCTTCTTAGTTGACTATTATAATGTAATGACTAATGAACGAGTTATGAATTTGTTTTGTCTTTTCTAGGATGTGTTGAGGAGCCAAGGAGAAAAGTTCAAGAATCAAGGTTGGGGTTGGCTTTGGGCTCAAGCTGGCGATCATCCCGAGTTGGAAGCATCCATGGACATTGGCGGCTTCGGCTATCCCGCCATGGTCCTCGTCAACGTCAAGAAAGGAAAATTCTCACCTTTCAAAGGATCTTTTGGTCAACAAGGGATCCAAGGTTAGATTCCCATAGTTATTTTTAATTGCTCAATTACAATTAAAATATTTTTTAATTAATTAAAATTAAAATGAATTTTTATTGTAGAATTCCTCCGAGATGTGAGTTATGGGAAAGGGTCAACGGCTCCAATTCGCGGAGCGGCTCTTCCAACCCTCAAGTCAGTCGACCCTTGGGACGGCAAAAATGGGGAACTCGTGAGAAAAACACATTTTAAATTTGTCTAATTGCAATTTGCTAATTCTAATTAAATAAATGGCGATAATATTTATTTTTGAATTTTCCAGCCGCAAGAGGAGAATTTTGAATTTGATGACCACGAAGAACTCTAAGGCTTCCACAAAACACGCGGCAAATAAATTCTTTTTTAAATAATTTTTAACCTTTTTATTTTTCAACTCATTCCATCACATTTAGTTAATGTATGGTTAGTAGACTTACGTAATAAGCAGTAAGCCGTCACGCACCTCACCGTCGATCTACGTAAAGTTGTTTCATTACGCATAAAAAATTTAATTAAAAAGAACAATGGTGGCATTTTAAAAATTAAAACTATCAAAGTCCGGATAGGAACTTCTGCCATAAGAAGAAGGCGCGGGTTCTAAAAGTTCCTCAAATTCGTCTTCGTTGCCGAAAAAGGCATCTGGAATGAATAGGACGAAATATTTAAGAAATTTTCCAATTATTACGTCAGTAAACTGTAATAAACTGTTTAGACAAAAATATTTAAAGTGAGGAATTACTGAATCCCCAGCCAAACCTCGTTCACGTAGAAATCGATTTGTTTGTTACAAGCTCTAATTTAATAATTAAATATTATTATTAAGAAAATCAAAAAGAATTTTTGGTTTTTTTCAAAAAAAAGCTGGGATTTTTTTTGATTTGCATTATAATATTTAATTAGTAAGTTAAATTAGAGCTTGTAACAAACAAATCGATCTTTACTTAAACAAGGTTTGGCTGGGATACAGTAGAGTTAATTGTAATTGAAATGTAATTTTAAAAAATACCTCGCTGGTCAGCATCCAGAACAGAAATGACAGGGTTTTCATTGTTTTCCAAACGAGGAAATTCGCTAAATGCTCTGCCATAAGGATCGTCGTCTCTGTAGTGGTCGGCCTCCACGCGGATCAAATCCTCAATGTTCCTTTCGAATTGGTCTTGTTGGTCTTGCGGGGGATTTCGAGGCCTTTGGGCCACTTGGGTCAAAACAGGGGCGGGCAAAGGGGCCAAGTGAGAAAACCGCCAATCGTCGGGGATTTGAATCTTAGGAGTTTCCAAGTCACGTGAACGTTGTTCTGGTTCTATTTCCTGTTCTTGTTGTTGTTGTTCTCGATGTACTGTCCGTTGTTGAGGTTTTTCTTGTTCTTCAAAATCCTGTTGTTGGACTCGTTGTTGGACAACTGGCGCTTGAGTTGTTGTTCTCCTGGTTGTTGTTGATCTTTGTGTGGTTTTGATGAGAATCCGTGCGGCGCCGCTGTCGTTCAAGCTTTCCTCTGATGGCGAATTTTGAATTTTCTCGCTTGGATCTGAATTTTCGTTGGCGTTTGAATAATCCGCCGCACCGCGTTTGGCGTAGCGAACTTTTGCTTTCATTTCAAATTGGATTGGCGGCGACGGCGGGGCACGTGACGACAAAAACTCCCTCTCGTGGCCGCTGTGGTGCCGAAGCGGGGAAAAACCAAAAACTTTCAACGGCGGAAGCTCACCAGAATTCCGCTGTGGACTTTCCGCGCCTGTTTTCAAATTAATTTCATCATTTAAAATTTTTTCATTTCATTGAATTAAATTACATTAAAAATGTTCAATTAATTAATTTTTATTAAATTTGTTTTTTTATTTTACCATTTTTGTTTCCAAATTGAAGATCCGCTTGACGGAAATCGTTAAAATCATCCAAATCAACTTCATCGAGGAAAATCGGCAGCGTCTCGCGTTCCTGCTCGAGTCTTGTGGCCAACATGATTGGCGGGAATCGCGGCGGCGGCGGCAAAACAACTTTGAAATCCTCATTTCTTTTCCTTTTCGTATCCTCTTGTCTTTGCTTATTGGACTCTTCGTATTCTTCAACTTGTCTGTTTTTCTCGCGATTGTATTTGTGTAATTTGCGCGCGGGTTTTTGAGTCGTCGTTGTTTCTTCGCGTCTTTCCTTTTCTTCTTCTTCGTTCATCACTGGCTCGATTTCAATGGATTTTAACTCTTTGCCTTTTTCCCGGTTTTTCATGAGGCGAAATTTCTTTTTTTCTTTTCTTGAAAACTTTTTAGGAATTTCGGATATTTGGGGAGACTCGAGATTTTTGATTTCCTTCACTTCTTCTGAACTCTCAGACTCAACTTTTGTTTCTTTTATTATCGGAGAAATTTCAATTGGTTCTTCCGTTGTCGTTGTCGACGTTGTCGTCGTTGAGCTTTCATCTCCTTTTAACTTGTTGTTTTTCTTTAAACTTCGCTCTAAAATGTTAAATAAGGAAATTCTTCCTCCTGACAAGCTCGAGTTGGAAATTGACTCATCTGATGCATCTGGTTCGGAATCTGGAGATTAGGCAGGTACACACGTTAATTCAACACATCTTCACATCTTTCAATATTTTACTTTCCTTCCACATCTTACATTTATCTTTTTTCATTATTTCCATTTACCAATTTTATTATCACACAATCTGAAAATACTCAATTAAAAATTGAGTAAAGTATAAAAATTAAATTCTTACCATCAAAATATTCAAAATTCAATTGAATCGCCTCACAAAGCCCAAAAAGCACAACCTGTGGAAGGACCTTTAAATTAATCAATTATACCTACAAATATTAAGATTCAACGAGTGTTAAAACCTTAAAAAGTTAAATTACCACTTTAACCAATTAGTTAAAACATGCTAAAACTTTATTAATTTAAATTAACTTAATTAAAAATTAATTAAATTACAAATATTTTTAGAACTGATTCCAATGCATTAAATAAGTGAAAGCGAGTTACGTAAACTGAGAGGAGTGCGGCCGACTTCATCGCAGAGTGGTGAGTGAAGTGAATTTGTCCTTTTTGCTCCTCGTTGTTTGCGGTGGTCAGTGGAAAGCTTCGTCGTCCACCGGACACACCAGCAAACACAAAAACTTCCTTTTGGGTCATTAATGGGTAAGTTAGCGCTTGGTTGGCTTTGGGACATCAAGTCCCAATAAACGGTGGATTTGAAGCTCAGAACTTTCTACGACGTTTCCTCTTCCTCTTCCTTTTGTTCATTCGCTCCGCTTCTTCTTCTAAATTCCTCTCCTTTTCAACAATTCCCTCAATTATCCCTTCGAGACTCCTACAATCAAAGACAACAATCAAATGTAATAAAGACCCTAATCTATTTTATACGAAATCTTTCTCATTTTCGTCAAATAAATTTTTATTATTGTTGGCCATTTCTATGCGATTTTCATTTTTAGCAACTTTTTATGTCATGTATTAAACAGGCCATCCAAATTTATTTAAGATATTACCCTTATGATTTAATTTACAAATTAATAAAAGTCCTATTCAAAAATATTTTTATGCCATCTAAATAAAATGAAAATATTTATGTTGTTATTCATAAACCTTTAACGTCTTTCATTTCATTTATCAATCAAATTTCATTATTGTTTATGAAAAGCAGCATGCTTTCATTTTATTTAGATAAAAATATTTTTGGATTGGACTTTTAATAATTTTAGAATTAAATCATGTCGATGATACTTTAAATAAATTTGAATGGCCCTTTAATATACTCTCCTTTTTATTAGAAACTTTTTACTTTTATAGATTTCAATATGTATCAATTATCTCCATTTCCTAAATTTCCCCAGCTTATTAAATATGCGAATAATCAATGCGCTTTACCTAAATTAAATAAAATTCCAATTCAACGGTTAATTTGACTTTTGCCAGGTTTTGACTGAATTTAACAAAAATGACATTGAGATTTTAAAATGAATTAAATCCTCAAGTTTGCAGAAAATGAGACGGAATTTTCTGCAATTTTGCCAATTTTGAACTTTGTAATTTTTCCAATAGCAGGATGAAGAGACGAGGAAATGTGTAATAAAAGTTAAGTATTAAGTTAATTGTGATAATTTGTTTATTTGTCTTTGAGTCACTGCGAGGAGGTGAATTGAGAGAGAAACGTGTTAATTGACCAGGACGATTGGAGGAAAAGGCCGAGCGTGAAGGCGGTGAGAAGGACGGGGAAAGACGGGAAGAGCAAATTCCCCGAATCCCCGATATTGCAATTGGATGTGAAGCAGCACGTGGAGCAAATGTACCTTGGGAGAAAAAACATTTTTGATTAATCCAAAATGCTAAGTCCAAAGGGTTTATATAGAAATGCAAAAACTCACAATCTCGTTCGTTCTCCCATGATCACACACCCTGGCTCGCATTTCTCTACAATAAATAAACACACAAGTTGAGAAAATAAACATTTTATTCCTTTGCAATTTTTCTTCAGGGTTTTTAAGAGGAATTGAAAGGGAAAATTGGTGAATTTCCTTATTTTTAATTGTTGACTTTACGTGCACAGAGTCGCTTGAGGCCAAAAATTGTTAGGTCACTTGTTAAAGATCCGTTGGAATGAGTAAAGGCGAATCTCTTCACCTGGAAAGTTCGCAAAAAATTAGTAAAATTCGAAAATTCGATTAAAATTCGCTAATTGGCAAGATTTGCAAAAAAGTAAAATATCCAAACTTTGTTTTTGATTTAAGAGAAAAACGTGAAAATTAAATAATTGTTGATTTATTTAATTAAATTTACTTGGCAAGCAGTGGCGTTTTTAGTGCACGATTTTGAAAAATTTGAATAGTCCGTATTCTCGTGGAATTTCTCGCATTTTTTATCAACTTCTGAATGGCAAGTATAGCAAGAAAGATTTTCAGGGATTCTCATCGTCCGACTTACTTCGACCATGTTCTCAATCAAGTCAGTTCCTCCTTCTACGAAGCCTAGAATAAAGCAAATTCATATTAATCTCGCTTAATTTAAAACACAATAATTTAAATATCCATTTTAAATTAAATTGGTTCAAGTATTTAAACTTAATTTATTAAATTTAAAGTTTAATAATTCATCCTTACATTTTTCTATGAAATTAAAACAAATGACTAAAAAGATGAATATTTTTCCTTTCATCATTTTTAAACTCACGATTAACAAATTACTTAACAGCTTATACAATTATTCCTAATTTCTCCCATTTAATTAACATTTAATTCACAAAATTCTCATTTTTATCCTCTTAATCTTAATTTCCTATTTTATTTATTGAAATTCCCTTACTGCCCTCAATATTTTTTACAATTTTAAATGCGCAATTGGTAGAGGAATAAAATGAAGCTCCTATTTTAACTCCTCATTAAACTCAAATCAACGAATTTCAAATTTTCTACGAATTTTCCACTTAGTTGATGGTTAGCGATTTAATAGCCAATTAAGTTAAAATGAAATTTCCTCAATATTAGGAGTTTGATATAAGTGGGATTTTTGAATTGAGGGGCTCGGCCGCTGTGTGGATCGATAAAAGTTCCGGGAGTGTGCGGGTGAGAAGGAGTGAGGAAATCTCTCAGCTCTTGCTAAGAACTCCCTCCATGCTCCGATGGCTAAGACGCTTTGGCCCATAAGCTCCTTAAGCTCAAAAACGCTTTGCCAGCTTTAAATGCTTCATTTCACTTCTAAAGGAGGATTTGGGGAAATTCTAAGGATAATTCATAAATATAAAAGCAGGAAGCTGACGAGACGCGAAACTCATCTTCCTCTTCTCCCTTTAATGAAATCTTATTTTACAAATGACTCACTCTCCCCTTCATTTTCTCTTCATTCTCTTCATTTTCATTCTTTTTTAATATTTCTTGCTCATATTCAACAGATGCTTATTTTAAATCCCCCGCCCAATCCTTGATCACTTTCATTTTAATAACAAAAGAACACAAATGGCCCAAATTTAAATTCATCTTTTAAAATATAAATTATGAAAAACTAATATTAATTATTAATTTATGCTATGTTATAAAATACTAAAATGTTAAATACTAATTATTCTTGCTAATTATAACTAAACATCACAATGTCTAACTAGAAACTGTCAAATAAATAAACTTTATATAAACTTTAATTAAGCTTTAAACAAAGCCTTAAATAAGACTAAATTATAAATTCATGTAAAACAAACACTCCCTTAAACAAACCCCACTAATTTATTCCCATTTCAAATAATGCAATGAACGACGGCGTTCAAGCGAGTAAAATGCCTATGAAAAACTCAATATTTAAATTCTTCAAAAACCGTTAAAAAGAAGAAGTAAAAGATTCAATAAAGAAGAGAGGCAAAGTGTTAAAAAGCCATTAAAAAACGAAGGGGGGAATTCACAAAGTTGATTTGCATTTGAAATTGAGGATTTTTTCATGAATTTTGGTTGAGAGAAAAAAGGAAGCTGAAGATCTTTATGTGAATTTGAACAAGTGGTTTTCGAGATGAACGTCGTCGCTTTTCTCACACCACCACAGCTTACAGATCTATATAAGATCTTTCTATAAATCTATGGTACATGGAATACCGCATATATGAAATATATAGTAGTGATATTCATGATCTCTTTAAGTGTATATTATATTGAGATGAATATTCTAAGGAAAGATTATATGAGAATGAGGTATAGAATTGAAGGTTAATATTAGATGGAGATATTCCATCATAGTGTGGGATAGTGTTGAATGTTCGTATGGCGAAGGTAGTAAGTCGTGGGAGTGTGTGAGTCGGAAGGGAAATTGGTCCTCTTTGGAAGGAACACGGGAACATTTCGGCTTTCGGGTCTCAAAATGCCCGGAGAGAAACCCAAGCGCGTCAGTTCCACTCACAAGACCAAACGTCCAACATCTCTCTCAAACAAAAGTCAAAAGCAAATCCCAGCCTATTCAAATATGGTAAATACACTCTCACTTTATACTAATTTAATCGCAAATCTAATTTTTAATCTAATTTTCTAGAGCATTGGATTTTTAATTAGCAAACTGTTACTACTAAATTAATTGTTAATTATTAATTGCTAATACCAATTATATACGATTGATAAATTATTCTCCTTCTTCATTAAACTCTCAATAAAAAAAGTCATGCAGGGTGGTGCAAAAGGATTGTGGGGTAGTTCAATGCATTTTAGATGACGAAACCCCACGATCCTTTTGTACCACCCTGTATGTATGTAGAAAGGCTAATGTAATAACTATTTTACCATATACACGTTTCGACCGCTTTATACAGGATGCACGTGTGTATTATGTAAGGAGAAAATTTAAAGTTTTAATGTAAATTATAAAAAATTAATCTATTTAAAATATTTTATTTAACAATAAGAACTCTTACATTCTTACATGGAATATGGTTAATTTACCTAAAATTTACGTGCACACTAATAGGCTTATTAATATTACTGAATGCATAGAATACATAGAAGACAGTTGAATTAAAAAATAGTTTTATAATTTAATGGAGTAATATGAGGGATACATAGAGAGATTGGGGTACTTTGAAACAATCGTGACGTATGCTATTCATGTCGAGATCTGCATGATTGCAGATCTCGAGCAGCTCGCAGCAGTTTTAAAGAAAAACTCTGAGAAATAACCAAATATTGTCATTTCTCCTTTGAAATTATGAAAAAAGTGTTATATCTTGTGAAGGGATAAATGTCCAAAGTTTCTCTTACAACTTTGGCTTAATCAAGTGAATTTTTTCTTCTTAACTTTCCTGATCATCTCAACATGGTTTTCCCTTTACATTTCAAGCTGAAGTTAAGGAGGAATAAAAATCCCAAGTCTTGTGCTTTCACTGAAACTGTTTTTAAAGTAATGAAAAGACGCGCGTTTATGCTCAAAGTTTAAATTGAAGAGTCCTTGAGGTTCATAAAGGAAGCTCTTTCTCCTCTCACAGTCAAACTGGCCGAGTGAATTTGGAGAACGTGGAGGATTTGGAATAGGAAGCCTGTGGATTCAAACAAGTTTCATTTGATCCAAAAAGGAAAGGATAAATAGTTTCCTTACCATTTATCACGTCCTTCATCAAATTCTCATTCTACATTTGAAGAATTTCTTCAAAAACCAAAACGCCATTCACCTAAACACAGTTCTTAAGCCTTTCATCTCAAAGCTGATCAAAATTGAGCTTTTTAAATTTCGCTTTTACCCAAATTGCATTATTTTCAGGATTTTCCATTATCCTTCTTGCATCTTTCAGTATTTTTGAAAAATTTTGAAAAAATGCAATAGAAAATTTTCCCTTGATTAACCAAAGCTAATCAAATATACTAACCCAACAAAATACAACCTTTATAAATTATATAGAATTTATAAAGACAAGTTATCTGCATTGTTAAATGCATTTATATACATTTATTATTATGGTTCAAACAAAATATGGAATTTTATGAGTTATTTACTAAATGTACATTTTCCTGTGACACTTTCGGCGCATAGCAAATTCTTTTTTCATTATTTGAAGAGAGTTTTTCTCCCACAAGCAAAAGAGGATTTGGTCCAAACATATGAGTTGATATTATATGATCGAGGATAAGAAATTGTCACCATTTAAGGAGAATGTTGAGAAAGGCCAAAGGCTTTTCCACATTTTCAGACTTATTGGAGAAAACCAGGGAAAAGCATCATTGCGAGCATTTAGAAAATTCTGAGAAAAAGAAACGTTGGATTTTTTGAGCTCATCCTTCTTTTTCTCAACACGCACGCACTTGAATTTGTGGCTTTCATATCAAATACTTCGATATGACTAATGTTCCATTAGTGATATATTGGTCAACTTGAAAGAACAGAAGCAGCGCATTAATGTTAGAAATATAAGCAATTTCTATGATGTCACATGGTTTATAATGTTATATAGGTATAGAAGATGATATTATAAATATATTTTCGTTGCACATAATGCTAGGAGAAATGGATGAATGACACTGGAAGAGAGATGATGACACATTTAGAGAGGAATAAGGGTCAAACGGATAAACTCAATTCAGACCACGTTCACTCATACATACAGAAAAATCTCGATTTTCTCCATCCATGGGGGTATCTTCACAAAAATTTTCTCTCAAGAATTAATTAATTTTCCTTCATTTTCTTCATAATAACCTTTAATTTCCTGAGCTAAAATACCGTTCGATTTATTTTTTAATAATTTTTAAAACTTTCTCATTTAACACTTTTGTTAATAGTTTAAAATTAATTTATTAAATGTTAACAGTTAAAATTATTAAATGTCATCATTTTAATTATTAAATTTAACTTTAAATTTTTATTTTCAACAGTTTCAATTATTTTTAAAAATAATTAATAGTGTTCAATTAAACAAGCTTTCAACTTAATTTTAACTTTAATTGAAATTCATTCTTGGCGAATTTGAACTCTATTGATTTGATTTTAGAAAAAAAATCGTCAATTTGAGCCAAGTAGATCAATAAAATCGGGTATAATTGTATCGAATTTGGATTAAAAGTGAATTGTCTAGCAGGGAACTTTGACGTTTTGTAGATAAAGGGGGATTTATTCCATTATCTATATTGAGTTGATTTCATTGTGGGCTTCATGAGGGTCTTTGACAAGTTTCTCTCCTCCTCCTACATTGTGTGAGTTGTTCTCGAATTCCAAGTTCTCGAGCGAATCTCCGATCTTTCACGACTCACTCACTTGTCGGATTTCCCTCCTTTCTTATCAACCTAATTGGAATCCTGAGATTTCCTCAACCATCAAAATGCCTTTTCAAATCCTCCCGCCGACTCTCCCGCCTTTAATTGAACTTTCAACCCCGTAAATTCATTTGGGATCAATTAAAATAATTTGACTATCCAAAACCATTCATGAATATAAAATCAATAAAATCATTCAGAAAATTATATCAAAAACTGAAATTCAATAACTCATATGTATAAACTATAATCTAACTCGCTCAATTAATTATTTTAAAAGAAATAAAATTATTTTTTTTAAATATTTTATTAAATATTTTGTAATTTATTTAGAACAATTTTATGTGTAAAAATAAAAGGAATAAAAATTAAGAGCAGAATATTAAACTGTTATTTATATATTTATGGATGGATATATTTATTTATATAGTAGAAACACTTCACACCTTTTCTCCAGATGCTCTAATTTACATAATAATAACATAAAAGGACATATAAGCTCTAAAAATTTTTATTTTAACTCTGTAATTCAAAAACAACAAATTTTAGAATTTAGATTGACTTAATCAAACATTTAATTAAAATTAATTATCTTTCAAATATACTAGCCTGATGAAATTTACAAAAGAATGAATGTGGAAATTACAAGTCATTTCAAATCAAATCGACACGATGAAATCGATGAAAAATATTTCTACTCCATATTAATTAATACGATGGCAATATCTAGGATTTGCCTTTTCAAATTTTCAACTTAAATTCTATTGTGAAGGACACTTAAGATATATTAAATATCCCAAAAATTAAATACTTTTATTTGAATTAAAATGAGTTTAAAGAGGATTAAGCGTTTAATTTTGAGAGAAAATTATTAATAGGAATGTATAGAAGAAAATATCCGTGGAAAATCTCAATGATTCACGAGGGGAAGTATAAATGGGTAAATGAACGTTGAGTAAGCGACTGCCACTCAACGTCAATATTCATTTTTACCAAAGGAAGATCGGAGTTGAACATAGACATACAGAGATTCGATATATTCCAATATTGAAAATGTGAAGGAAGGAAGAATCTCAGCTTGGCTGCTAAAACTAAGAGTTTCCGAAGAGTGACGTCAATGACTCATAAAAACTATATTAGTGCCATAAAAGTATATATCGGAATCATGATTGTCAATTAAAATAATTAAAAGACCTTGCATAGCAATTAAGTCAAATTAACAAGGATTTTCTTATTTAAACATTCGTCATGTTAATTTACTAATATAAGGGAATATAACAGAGAATATGGGAATTTAATATGGAAATTTTATAAGGGAAATTTCTTGGTATGTTTAAAGCTGAGTGAATTAAAGGGGAATTATTAAATTGGATATTTCTCTCATCTTTCTCGCCTTCATTGCCTTGTTAAATATTTGGAAGATTGAGAAGAGTCTCAAGGAGAATTATGGGGATTTTGAAGGAAATTTGTGTAAGAATCCTTTGGAGGATCCGAATCATTTAATTAAATTTATTGGGTTGCGGCGCGGTGGAGGAAAAAAAGTTTTCCGTCCACGAGGGAATTCGGATTTGGAAATGGAAAACATGAAATGGAAAAACATGGGAAGATTTTTATGTTTTTGAGATTCGTATGGATTTGGAGATTCGCCTGGTTGAGGATGAGGACGTAACTTCTATATTGCTATTTATAATAGACAGAGATTAGAATTTCGTTACATCCTGCGGCTATGGAAAACTTTACTTGAATTTCATTTTTTATATGCATATACTTATGCACATTTAAAATTATAACATTCGGTGCTTATACTGGAAAATTCTAGTTAGATATACTAATTCTATTTTTAAATATTCCAAGAACAATTTGTAATTTAAAACTAACAAGTTTACTATTATATTTTCGAATAAAATGGAATTTTCATGAATTTTTGCATTACATATAAGCGCAAATTTTTAAATATTTAACAAAGAATTGCACAAATATGAATATCTTGTTTACAAAATATTAAAAAAATGCCATTTATTTGGATCAAATTATTGACAATTAAGTTCAAATAAAAATAACAAATTAAGAAATTAAGTTTAAAGTTTAATTGAATTTAAAGTATTTTAAAGTTACTTGGCTTGGTAAACTTTTAATTTTATGAATTGAATAGAAGACCGGATTTTGAATAAATGAATATTGAAATGTGTGTTTGCTGTATGGGGAGATTTGAATAAATTAGAACATGTGTCCATACGGACCTGTTGAAGATTTCCAAAGGGCTTAGGGGATTGAGGAAAGTTTAAAGTTCAAGTTTTCCTTTTTCAATTAATAAATGTTCATTAGAAGGGGGAGTCAACGGTGCGGCTTATAAAATAAAGCCATTAAACTCCTTTCCCGGCTCAGATACTCATTTGAACTTAGCGAAGCAAAAATACTTTCTCCAGGGTTCCGTCAGTTTAGCCAGAATAAACCAATTAACATAATTCAATTCAATTCAATTCAATTCACTCCGTTAACCCTAACGCCGTTCGTTTTATTTATAATATTTGCATTATAAAAAAAGTATTTTTATTAACTTCATTTTATAGGGCTGAGTTGAAATAAAACGAACGGCGTTAAGGTATACATTTTATCACAGTTTATTTGATTTAGGGTTTAAAGGGTATGATTGCAATAGAATTAAAAGGCTTTTAAAGTAACGTCAACCTTCAAAAAATTAGTCCTCTAAAAAAAAGATATTAGCAAGGGGAGCGCGCTTTAGAGGAGAGCGCGAAATTTTAAATTACTACTAATTTTTGATATTTTAAACAAAATTAGGGGAAATTATAATAAAAAAAGATTTAATTTGAAGGAAAATTAAGGCAAAATGTTTAATGGTTTAAAAATGACGCTTTTCTGAAATGAATTTTCTTTTGTGTTTAATAGCAGATTATAGTAATAACGGTCAATTGCATTGAATCATTTATTCAATGTAGTTTTAAGCATTTTGTAGAATTGTAATATTCTTGGAATTCTCATTCAAAGGACTCACTTGAAGGGAAATTGAAATGAAATTGAACGATTTAGTGAAAAAACGTAAAAGGAATTCCGAATTTCAATTAGGGTTTTTTAGAGGGATCTTTTTTTCAGGTTCTTTAACTTCCTACATGATTACCTCCAGTTCATGATGAAGACCCCATGTAATCCTCCATAGAAGAGAAGAAAGAATACGGAGAGAGAAATCTCCTTAAAATCTTCTTTTCCGCTTATTCCTCATAATTCTTTACAATATAAATATATAGAAATCTGAGTTATATAAATACGTAAAAGCACTATGTTCCTGTTAAATCCCTATAAGATAATTATATATACTCATAATAAATGTCTTATAGGGATATTTTATACATATGAGATGACTAAAATTAGTATATTGCACATTTTTTATTGTATTTAATATACCGAGTCGCCTTTTCATATACCAATGTTACCATTTGTATTTTGTCTTTTAAAAATAATGTATTTGATACTCATATATATTTAGATATACATTATTATAATATTAGTAGTGAGAAAGTTCTATTGTGTGTTTTGAGTTGCTGTAATTCGTCTTTCTCGTAAATAATCCATTAGAGACTTCCCTTATTAAAAACAAGAAAATTTCATTTTACTTTTCTTTTGTATGAAACTCAATCTCCCTTTGAGATTGATTAGTTGAGAGGAAAAATGAAATTCAAGATTTCCCCAGTAGCTTTTTTCCATCCTTTCATTCCCCATTCTCATTTTATCATATCACGACTCGGATTACAATTTTAACATTTGAATAAATTCCAGATTCTTAAATTTTTAATAATATATGCAAAATTCACTTCTGGGAATCATTTGAAGACCATAGATACATTTAATACAATACACTATTTTTGTTAAGCATATATATATATATGAATACTTTATGCTAATATGCATAGTGTATTTTCACTACAACTATAATTCGCATATTTTTGCAATATTGTACTTGCAATATAAAAAATGTGAAAAATTCAATTAATATGTTTTTGGAAGATTGTATTGAATTTCGTTGCTGATGTTTAGATTTTATGAAGGAAATATTCTTAGGATTTTCATCTTGTGAATTTGTTTTTGTAGTTTTGTCTTATTAATGCATTGTCTTTCGTATCTAATGGATTTGAACGGCGGAGTTTCGCCTATTGAATTCCATTGTTTTGGAGAAAAACAAAAAGGAAATTTCTTACTAAATGAGAATTTTCGAGTTGAAATTTTATTTTCCTTTTCCTTCAAGGCTTTGTAAACAATTCCCTCCTCTTCGCTCCGTTTCACTCCCAAGTCCCATTGATTTTCAAGGGAGAATATGGGAAAGTGAATCGATAAGGAAAATTGGACACTTTTTAATCCTTTTACATCCATTCCCAATTTCTTTTATTTCGAATACAAAATGATCGAAATTCAATACAATTTTTAAACATTAATTTACCGCTTTAATGGCCTATTTACAATTCCTATATTTTTTAAGTATTTATAAGAAAAATAAAATTTATACATTGGAAAAAATTATAACAGAAAATAACAAAAAAATATTTATTAACTATTATAAAAGATCAAAAACCAAACATCTAGAGAATTTGAAAAAAATTAAAAATCAATCGTTTTTCAATAAAATATTTTATTAATTCCCCAAAAATATTTATAATATAAAACGACTGACAATGGAAGAACTGAATGCTAATAATCATACATAGCATAATTGATATATAGCATAGCCGAATGGCATGTGTACAATGTGTGAATTGTTGAAGTTATTTAGAAAAGTTGTTTGTTTTGCTCCTCTGTGAAGTTCCATTGTGGAAATGAGTTTTCATTTGTTTGATTTTCCCTCAATTGACGGGGAATCTGTTTTTGAACTTATTTCAAAATTGGTTTCTTTCTGAGCAATTAGCTGCCAAGAGTTCCCAGGGGATTTGACTCTTCATGAAGACTCATCATCGCTTTTAAATGCCATTGTTCTCTGTACTTATTTAGTTAAATGCTCCTCGGTCTCTTAGTTTCCTTTCGTATTTATTCTTTCCTATATAAGTATTGACACTATTTCTATATTTATTTTGTACTTCCCCTTATTATTATATCCTGTTCAAAATACACAACATGAAAATATCCAATTTAAACTAAACAGTTTTTCTGAAAACTCAAATGAGATAATTATATGATTTTCCTCCACGTACTCCGTGAGAATCCTATGTGAAAGTCAGGTTAGTTAAATGAAGTTTCTTAATTGAAGTTACATGATTTACTCTAAACATGAAAACAACTAATTTAGTTAACTAAAAAAAATAGTTAAAATTTTAAAATATCCCGGGTAACTTTATACTACCTCTAAGGTCAATTAATGAATAATTAGTAATTAATCATAGTTAACCTCTTCCTTACTGTTATTTATTTTCTATAGTAAATCCATATTAATTTCGTATTAATATGGAATGAAAAAGCATTTTTCTCATTTTTTAATTACTAAGTGTGAAAATGCAAATAGCGACCATATTTTAAGTAGAATAGAGGTTAATGAATTGACCTAAAAATGGTCAATTATGATAATAAAATGAGTTGAGTTTCCAACAATAGTTTTTCATATTATCTTGTTCTTTGAATTACCCAAGTTTTTTGACAAGCTATCAGGACCAAATACATGATATTAAAAATATGGAAATTTGAAATTCAAATCTGTTCCCGACAGCCGCCAATAAAATTCCAGATAACTTTCAAAAACTTTTTATTTTATCTTATTTGGACAAATAAATTGATTTTGTTCGTCGCTGCGTCTTTTTCCTTTAAAGTTTGTATTCAAACGTTTTTATATCAAAATATCCTTTTTTTATCCTTTACTATTCATTTTTCAATATTTACTTTTACAATATTTCTAATATACATCACAATATTTCTTTTTCGTCCAAAATTGCATTTTTTCACCTGAGCGAATTGAACCATCAATTAATCAATTAATTAATCAATAAATTGACACTTTATTCGCAATTTAATCTTTTCATGTTGACCTTTTTGAGGCTTTTTGATTTATTTAAGGTAAGAAAGAACAGCTGGTTGTTGAACGTCATTTGCTAAACAAAACTATTCTTTTTTCAATAAACTCGCATTCTCCAATAAAATAAACTTCTTTCCCCAAATCTTTCACAGATTCAAACTTTTATTTTTCTCTTCTTACTGAATTCCTCAAGAGAAAAGAAACTTTTTCAAAGTCCACCGCTTTTAAAGCATTGAAAATATTTAAATGGAAAGAGAGAAGTAAGCATATCCAAATGCTCATAATTCCTTACTGTCCTAACCAGTTGAACATACAATATTAGATAGAGCCTTAAAGGTTTTTTATCAATGTAAAATGGATAGGATGAAAATACAGAAATTCATAAATTGAATTTTCATATTCGAACGCACAGCAGCTCACCACTATACACTATAGCCTATAATAGTCTCTGCTATACCTATTATGCAAATTGTTATATGTATTTTCTTGACATGATTTTGAATCCTCTTTATAGAGCTATATAGCAAATAGGTTTTATTTGGATTATAGCAAATATTTATTTGGATTATTACATTCTATGCATATAATACCTACATTTTATAGATATCAAATATCATATTGTATATAAATATTATACTTATAATGAACTCTTTTCCTATAAGCTTAAACACCCAAAAGACTTTCATTTACATGCATGGATGTAAGTGTTGAATATTTGGCGGAAATTCTGAGAGTAGTGGATTTTCATAACAGTAAAAGAGTTTTTAGCGAGCGGAAAGTTTGAAAGCTTGAAATCAAATATGGTGATTTGATTTAAAAGACAACGTTCCGTCGCTTTTTTCCATCTAAATTTTCGCGCCTCATTTTCTCTACATTTTCCCATTCCTCTCTTTAAAGTACATTGGATTTGAGGAAATGCATTTAGATGATCCTATTAAGCTTTTTTCCTTATAAAAACCCCTATAGCCTTAACGCTTTTACAAGACGTGTGTATGAATATAAACATGTTGGAGTCGTTGAATAGGAAAGTAAATGGAGTTTTATTCTCCGTCTTCTTCAACCCGTCCAGACGCAAAAGAGAAAAACAGGCATTTCCTTATCGGCTAATAATGTAAATATACAATCCACAGTCTAAATTATTCGCAAATTCTATTCGTCTATACAATATAGTTATTTCCAATGTATTTCATCTGCATTTGCTATATTACATTATATGAAATGGCTTTTATGTTTTGTGCATTGAGTGGCGCTAGTTATAAGTATGAGATTACACAAAGGTTATAAAACATTATTGTCATGTGTAACTCAATTTTTTATTGTATGTAGGATCTATTGATGGAGTCATGTATAGGATATATTATATGTTTTATTTATGCATAGGAGTTATTGCAAAAATAAGGGGAAAGTAATATTATGTATTGAGCTATACAATTTGACGTGCCATATAATCATACACATAATACATGGGTAAAAAGAGCCATAAAGGAGGGAATCCTACATGGGGTGTATAGTGTGAATAAAGGTAAATAAAATTCCTCATTCTCGGAATTGGTTCTTTGGAGGGAGTGAAGTGAAGTGCGACTCTTTTTACCGCTCCTTTTCTCAACAACTTACACTTTTTTTCAAAAACGCCGCCATTGAAACATCACATAAAGCTGAGCATGAGAGCTCCTTAAATTCAATTATCACTTGAAATTTAAACTTGCAGATATTTTCCTTACATGTTACTTGGTTTCAAACTTGTTAACTTACAAAAACAAGTGACATGTAAGAAAAATATCTTCAAATTTAAATTTCACAAGCTATAAAAAGCACAAAAACCATTTACTATGCTTATAATGCTAGAATATTGATATTCTTCCTGAGGTAAATTGATCAAATGATTGAAAACTATTTTGGGCATTTTGAGTAAATTATTAAAAAATTTAATAAATAAAGAAGAGGACGGTGGAGGTTTTTATTTGGAATCGACCTAGTTAGGTTAGCTTAGGCTGTTTTAAGTTTTCATAAGGAATTGACACGGATGAGCTTGAATATTGATGAGAAATGTGAGTGAGGGCCACTTGGAGTCAAAGTTAATTAGAGTGTCAATCGATGGAATGAGAACATTAGATATTAAAGTCAGGAGGATTTGAAACACCCGCGGAGCCTCGTGAAATTGCGGGTAAATTGGGTAGACTGGGGTTCGTTGCTGTTGCTCGTCCTTTTAATTTCCTTCAATTTGCGACGGGGAATTCCTAATCGAGCCGAGCGAGTTTGAAATCATTCAATCCGCGTGACGCGGATTAGGAAAAATCAAATCATTTCGTTTGGCTTAACAAAACACAACAAACTATCAGGGATTTACGCGAATTTATTAACAAATTTAACAAACGGCTTTCAATGTTCACGTTCAAAATGAAATGCCTACATTGAAAATTGCTTGGAGGAAATTTTGTTAAACAGTTAAACTTTTCCATTTTTCAAATTAATTTTTTATTTTCTCGCATTTTCTAATTTTCCCGGGTATTCTATTGAAGCATTTTTAGTCTTTTTTATTGATTTATTATTTATTTAATTTTTCTCTAATTATGAAATTGATTGTATTGTAAAAAATTATGTAAAAATGAAAAATGATGAAAATGACAATTTTGGATGGCAAAGGATAAAGCGTTAAATATTAAATTAATTTCATAATTAATTAAAAGGTTGACCTAAAAATGTTCATTGATTCTCCTTTTATTGAAATTGGTTTTCGTACTGATTCCTTTATTCCATTTTATGTGTTTAGCAATGGCTATAAGAATTATAAAAAATGTTGTGTTTATTTATGTAAGCCGCTTTGAGCCTTCAAAAGCCTTCAATCAATAAAAACAATGCGAAGTTTCAAAGTTTCTCTCAAGTTTTCCTTAAAGGATTTTTCCTTTAAGACAAAGAGACCAAATAATGCTTAAACCTACTTGTTGGTTTCCCAACTACCGACTGTAGATTTTAATGAACAAAATTTATTTATGATGAAAAGTTTTGGAAGTTTCATAGTTATAAATTTATATGAAATTCATAGAAATTTGAGATATATGAGAGAAATTGATTAAATATGCCTTTGAATTTATTCAAACATCGCTTTTCAAGATGCGATCAAAGTTGAGGGAAAACTTTGGAATTCAATTTCAACTTTCCTCGCTTTAACAAATTCATTCATTCTCAACCTTTTACTTAAATGGAATCTTACTTAGTTGGAAGAGTTTACACTTATTTGTAAACTTCCTTCTTTGTAGCTGGACAATTAACGCTTGAGAAATCTTGTATGAATTCCTATGCATTTGACTAACATGGGAATACCAAGGACGAAGATACCTGGAAATCCATAAAGCCTTTGAATCTTTGAAATTCGAAGGTCAAAATAGTTACGTCGTAAATTTTCTTTGAAACATTTAATTACCAGCTCACTCACAGATTTCCAATTTCACTCAACTTCACATAAAAGATTAAAAATTAATTGCAATCTTGCATGGTATAATTATCATAAAATGATACGAAATAAATAATTAACTATATTTTATAATGAATAATTTAGTAATATTTATTATGTATATATTAACCTTAATTTAATATATACTGTTTAGTATATTAAGTCTAATAAGATTGAGCAATTACAAATACAAAATTCAAGTCCCCGCTGAATTCTTATAATATGAATTATAAAATTGAATTTTTTTAAAATAATGAAATTTGTTTTAATTTTACAAATTTTGAGTAAAATTCCCTAAATTTCCTTTTAGTGATAGTAAATTAATTGAAGGGCAGAGATAAAGGGTCGGAGAGGGGAGTATGAATTAATTGTTTAGGAAAGTTCCTTTTATGAATAATTCATTCAATACTTTGAATAATTAATGAAAATATTGACGACTTTAATACATCGCACTTCCCTCTTTTCCCTTTTCTACGTCATTGCAATTTCTCCTCTTTGAACAAAGATGTTCAATAATTGCATAATTGCATTGATTCGCTCTTAATGTCATTTTCTCCTTGATTTTCCTCACTTTCTCTCCATTCTCATATTTTCCCTCTTGGAAGTTTGAAAATTCGGCCGGAATCGATTCCTATTCTTCTAATGCAATAAAATCCCGTCTTGTTCAATCAAGAGCCCAATAAAACACAAATCTCCGGCTCGAGAAAGTGAAAGGTTCATTAATTAAAAGGAAATGAAATATTGAGCGCCGTTAAAAGCAAAATTAAAGCTTCAGAGGAAACCCTGATTTTAAAAACAACAACAACAACGAGAGGATGAAGGTCATTAAATATCTCACACAATTCCGGCTCGAAACTCACATTAAATTCCAAAACATTTTCTTTTATTCCTCAATTATCCTTGCTTTTACTCACATAAATAAAAACTTTCGCGGTTAGAAGTTCAATGTTGTGTGCATTTGAAAAGCCAGAGGGGCATTAAATCCTCATGTGCTCAAATTCACCGCTGTTGATCAATTAAAGTGAACTAATTGTACTTTCATTTTGTTCTACTCTAATAAATTGCCCTAGTAAATCTTAAATTGTTAAATTCAAATTTAATAGAAAACATAAGTTTGCACCTACGACTTTTGTATGTAAAATACTTAATAAGTAAACTCATAAAAACTAATTTACAGAATTAAGCTTGATTTTAATAATCGATTAAATTAAGCATTAAATTCTTCAACGAGACAAAATTTAACAAAATTATTTAATATTTAACATCACAGAACAAATTTATTAAACTTTGAATAAATCAAATTATTTGAACATTTAATTGATTAATTAGACAAATAATTAGAAAGCCATAGGCAATTAGATAATTAACTTGGATTAAGCTTAATTAACCTCAATAATTAAAAATTTGTCCCTTTCAGTGTGAAAAGGCCGAGGTCGAAGTTCGTGTCGAGGGCGGGTCAAGTCAAAAACGTTGTTCTTTGCCGGGACCTTTGAACTTGTACGCTGGGCATCAACAGCGTCGACTCTCCGACCGCGGGATGGGAATTTATCGACCTTGCAAACCTGACATTGATCTCATTAGAGATTTCACCGGGACGCGAAAGAATTCCGTTGGCCCGACCACCACGCCGATTTCTCTCCAACTCGACGCCGCGAACAAAGATGGGAAAATGAGGAAAGTCACTCTCAGGATTTCCCAAAAGACGCCGGGAAATAAAGAAAAAGTTTTTGAGCTTCAAACGGTAAAACAACTAATGAAAATCCATTGAAATTACATTCATTCACGTCATTTAGACAACTCATGGCTCTCTTGTCAATTTTAACATTACAAATATGAAAATATCTATTTTAACAATGCAAAAATGGAATTATCAATTTTGACACAAACGTGCAAAAATTCAAATTTTTTAAATGATTTGTTAAAATAAATAAAATAATTATAGCGAATTTCGCAGGAAAAAGTTAAATGACAAAAAATAAAGAAAAGAGTAAGGAAACTTCAAATTTTATAATAAATAGAAATAAGTGTAAATATAAAAAGAAAGGTGTAAAAAATGAATAGAAATTTTTACTATTATTAAAATCTCATTCTTTTACCAAATTGCTCTGAATATTCAATTTTTGAAAATGTTTTACTCCTTGCTTGCCTGAAGTAAAAGTGCGAAATGTATACATATATAGGACTGTACAGTATTTATATGAGAAGGCATAGGAGAAATTTTTTAAAATTTTCATATCCAAGTGTAAACATGGCGAAGAAAAAGACGTAAAAAGTGAAAATTTGAAGTATGAGAAAGTCTTTATAAGAAAAGTGAATGTATTTTGTAAGGAAAGGAAATTAAAGGAGGGATGTCGTGGTAAGAGCGGAAGGGAATTTGATCAAATGTCAATTTCCCTATCTTTTCTTTAAACTTAACTTGTTGTTCCTCCTATGGAAGGAAAGTGAAGTTTGGGTCCTTGATCTTCCAACAAATTTCATCTCCGCTCTTCATTTCTCCCAAAGACTCCGTCGAAACAAAAAAAACTCTAACGTGAGATTAAAATGGAAATTCGCGAAATTTCCCACACTCCTTATAAATATTACATTCGCCCTTATTAATATTATAAAGTATAAAACATACACCTTGGTAATACATTACTGTATATATTTACATGTACGGTGTATGAGTATATGAAACAATGTCAATGCATCTATATTATACAGTTACCTATTTAATAAAGCAGCTAATATAAAGTTCACACAGCTCATTATGGCACTATAAGCCAAACCTTATTTAACGCCAAGACTCATAAGATGCGATGTTCTTTGATGATGGAATTTAGCTCTTGTATGTAAAATAGCTTTTGAATTAATTTTTCAAGGTAAATTAGAATTTCCGGCCACAAGAACGCGCTTTGTGAGTAAAATAAAAAGCGCCAAAGTCTAAAAGTGCAATTTTTGTAATAAAAGCCGAGAAAATATCTTGTAAGTAAGAAGAGAAAGAGGAATTCCTTTTTGGCCAACAGCAACCCACAAGAGACTTTTCATGGAAATGAAGATTTCTAGAAGAAATTCTATGAGGAGATTTATAATCATCTGGAGACTTACAATTCCACTCCATTATACGTCATCTCTACAACTCGGGCTTTTACTTACAGGACTTTCTTTCAACTCTCTCCCATTTTGCCCCATACTTTTCCTCTTATTACTCCTCTTAACATTTCTCATTTCGGAGAAATACGAATATTATCCTACCTCTGTACACACGAATCCATATAATTTATATGTATTCCGACGGGGAAAACTTAAGGAATTCCTCCTTGGACACCTATGACCTGACACCCATCTTACTATACTGTACTATACGATGTAGGTATATTATACTATACTAATCTATTAGTGGACTATATTGAATACTATGTAGTGCATAAGACTATACTATATAGACTATACTGTCGTTTTTATTCCTTGTCTCCTAAATAGAAGAAAGTCAAGATGCTCCAATGTTATGTTCTATGCTTCCCAAAGGACCTTAATAAATCTTACCAATATATAGAGAAAATAAGAGAAAATTATAGAATTCCAACGTGAGTATCAAATGGCATTCCCTACATTAAACCACTTTTGCCTTTGTAAGACTTTAAGCAGTTGGACGGGCGAACTGAAAAGGGAATTCATTTGGGGAAATGAGGAAATTCCATTGAAATGAACGTCGTCGTGAATAATCCTTTTTGAGTATTAAAAACCCAATACACTTTTATGATTAATCCTACTTATCATGCATGGAATCATAGGCAGCATGTAAGTATATATGCTACAATTTATATTTGATCAAAAGAAATTAAATATGCCGGCTTTTATGAGAAGTCTGGTGGTTCAATTCCATTTTTACTCTCCTTAATGCCATTTTGCAATTGGTCAATCAGAGGCAGAGGCAGAGGCAGATACAACAATTATGTCGAAATGTCTCTTGTTAAGACTTGAAAGATATAGATATTATTAGATATAGAACATACATTACTGCACTGTACAGTAAAGATTTTTTATACGTAAACTTTTAATGCATTTCGGGCACTTTTCTTTTCTACCAAGTTTGTCATTTTCTCCACCTTTGTGTTACTGCGTAAATGTCTAATGCACATAAAGTATGGATGAAAGGTTCTTAATTGGCATTAAAAGAATTAATGATACAAATATGGACAAGTAAATATAAGAATTTTGTTCTAACTAACTTTTAATCTATTAGATGAATATAGAATCGGTATCGAGAATAAATAACGTGAATGATACATCTTACCGTCCTTATATGAACCGGTATAGGCATATAGGATACCTAATCATTGGATTCGTGTACTATTGATACGATATAACGAATGTGTATTATTAATATGAGTAAGTGGCTTTGCGGAATTTGACTTTGATTCAGATAGAAAGTTGGATTGAAGTTCGCTAATGGGCCTTTGGTAATTCCTAATCAAATTTCGAATTATTCGAGTGCGAAGATGAATTTAGAAGGAAAGGAGGACACTTCGTTTTGCATATTTATGATTCAATGATAAACTTTGCCAGCTCACGACAACTCGCAAATTTGAGCTGAAAATCCAAAACTGTAATTTAATTCAATCACTCCACTTTTCATTTATCATTCCCGCCATTCATTTCAACACATTGCTATGATCAAAAACCTGCGTGTGTCCCAATATAAATAAATCTTAATTATTTCTCAAAATTAATATAAAAATTATTAATAAAATAACTAAAAAATAGTAATTTTGCTAATTTGGTATTTTTAAATATTTGAAATTTGGTGGTAGATGAAGGACGACGGCGGCTCATTCCTGAGCGCGAGTTCTAAATTGGAAACCCGTCGTTTCTCTGACTCGGTGGCTTATCGCCTCCCGCGCCTCGGCGTGTTGGGGGCTGATGAAAATGCAGGGATTGTTTGTTCGACCGGCGACCTTTTGACCCTCAAGTGCCTCACGTCGTCGGCCCAGGAAATCTCCTTCTACAACTCTCCTTATGAGCAAGCGGCGGAGACGACAAAAACCTCCTCGCCGCTGGTGGAGAAGGAAGGTAAGTGAAACATGCGAATTACAATTTAATTCCCTCGGATTCTCCCACTCGCAATTAGTGAAGTGGGAAGGAGATTAAAAAACTTTTCGCGCGGATGAGCAAACTTTTCATTTACCCGGATTGCCTTACACGAGACGCAACTTATTTTTTTTTTATTTATTACCCCCACTAAACTTCACTCAAATAAACTTCACTATTTGGTCCTTTTGGATATTTTAATCTAGTACTAAACTTTATACATCTTGTTATTCTATGCATGATTGCGAATTACTACGAATTAATGCTAATACTAAACAATATAATACTTAATGGTATTATTTTTATTTTAACTGAAAAGACTAGAGCTTATGAGGTGAAGAAAGTTTATTGAAAAAACGCTAAGATTAAATAATTTTTTTGTGTAACAAGTGAGTGAAAAAGGCTTTGAGTTTCCCTTATCCATAATGTTGACACTCGTATAAAAGATTATGTTCATAGGAATCCGCGGTTTGTTGAGTCTCTTTGATATTTCGTCTCGATGTCTCTAGTATTTCTGTTCTTGACACGCGGATTTCACAAATGCGCAGGAATTTCCTCTTCTGTCAATAAATAAGAGAAAAGGAGAAAAGTGTTACTTTATTTCGCCCGACTTAAAAAGAAATTCACAAATTCTGAGATGTCACTCAACTTTATTTAAAATTCAACTCTTTGCTGACCAAAATTATCATTTTATGCAAAGTCGGATCTTTTTGCATTTATTTCAAAATTTTGTTTTCAAAGAAGTTGCTTAAAAATGCGTAAAATATAAATTTCAAATATAAAAGCATAAGTATAGCATGAGATCTGTTGAATCTCTTAAAATGATATTGATATGCAAAACTTGCAAATTCTATAGACATATCATTATTATGGGCAGAATTGAATTTTCCTTTGAGAAACCCTTGAACTCATTTGATATGGACGGAAGTTCATCTTTTCCCATTGCTGAATCTTCAAAAGATTCACGAATGATTCGCCTGAAATAATTTGCATATGAACTTTATGAATGCTTTTGAATTATTCTCTTCTAGATTCATATATCAATTCCCTATGAGAATCATCATTTCGAGCTTCCTTCCAAATTTACTCAAATTACTAATTTTGCTATAAAAAGTTCCAAAGTTCCAAAGTTCACTCGAAGATTTCATTTTTTTGTAAGCTAGAAAAACTTTCCCTTTGAATCTCAATTGGCTAAATTTTATTATTAAATAAATATTTATGTACATAATGGGTAAGTGTACATGCAAAATGCAAATATTAAGATGCATAATAAATATTTCTTAATATTTAATACATAATAGGTACTGTATATTCATACTAAACCATATACCTACCGCAAAAACACATAACCATGCGATATACTATATGACAATATGAAAATTTTTTGCATTATTTGCTAAAATAAAATATGCAAAATTATTTGAATTTCTTTTGTGAGTAAAATGTGAATTATTTAAACTTTGGAATGGAATATTGAGATAAACTGTGAATTGGAGTAAATGTAATTTTGAAGGATTAAAAGAAGTTTTGAATTGAATCTGCCCAACTTGTTTTTATCCATGGAAGCGTATAAAATAGAGAATATGAAAATTTTGTGATTCATTTTGCGAGTTGTCTTGTGTTTGTGTTGATATTCCGCTCCCGTCCCTTTTCAACTTTCTCTTTAAATTGAGGACGCGGGAGGAGGAGAAGTGAATATACATTACATTCATAGCCCCATGGTATATTGGAATAAGGAGAATCTTGGCGTAAGTGAAGCCCGAGAACCCAGAGAAAAAGAAAATGAAAGAGAAAAGTTCACATTTTACTTTCTTTTGGTTTGATTGAGGGTGACGCCATTGAAAGACTCGCTTTCACTTTACCATTTTCATACATAAAAGGAATTCGGGGAATTCAAGAAATTTCTCTCCTTTACAACACTTGCCTATAAATGCATTAGCCTACTCATACTCACATAACTAGCTACAATACTAAAAGTATAGTCTAATCTATAGACTCGCTATATTGAAAATTAGGAAATGTTCGATTTTTTGGCAATTTAATTTCTCACAAATTCAATATGTAACTACAATAGTGTACAGTATACTTAATAGAAATAAAAAGTTATTATATTTCTAATAGCGGGAATTTATTTGAATTAAGACTCTTAATTAAAGAGTTGTTTAATTTCAGGAAGCAATCGATCGAAGTCCTTTGACGCGACGTACATGTTGAGCCTGGAGAAGGGGCGAGGGAGCGGATTTGGCTCAAGTTGGTTCAGCCGACGACACACGCCGATGGCAGAGAAACTCCCGCTCCCACCCGGATCTCCAACGCTCGTCTCGCCAAAGCTCAAGCAAACACAATTGCCAATCTTCACCCTCACCAACGAAAATGGTTAGTCGGCTGGAAAATTACATTTTTAATTTCCCGCACTTTATAAATAATTAATGTTGGAGTTAATTCCCAATTTGATTAAGGCAATTTCATATTTAATTCAATCATTGCTATTTAATTGAAATATTTTTTTTTAAATTTTATAGTTTATAAGTTTATTCCATTTATTTACACTTACTTTAGAGCTCATTTATTTACAAACTTCAATTTTTTTTGCCATTTACTATTTTGATATTAATTTAACTTTTTAGTTATAATTTAATTTAATTTAACAGAGTGTCAGAGTGAAATCATAGAAATTCCATCTCCGCCGGCCGGGTCTCCTTCATCATCTCCAGAGGAAAAATCAAGGGTAAAAAATGAGAGAGTTCATTTCATTCCTTATAAAGACTAATTATTCGTTAATCAACTGAAAATAATTAACTATTTTTGCAAATAAATGATTCTGTATTTATATTCAGGTTTCATGGGACAAAAATGGTTTTGTATTGGACGCGAACGTTCTTGGGTTTGCCATTGAGAGTCATTTGAGAAGCGTTGAAAAAGGGAGGCGAGCGACGATCACGGCGCTTTACGATCCGCCGCCTTTGGCTCTTTCCGTTGCCACATCAAGGTATCGTCACTCTTTAATTAACCTTTGCAATTCAAATAACATTCGACTCATTACTTTTGTAAAATTTACTAATTAGTTAAACCTCCTCTTTGATTTCCCATTTCACAATTCAAAGAATTCAAAGAATCCCGCAAATACTTCAAACAATTCATTTGCATGAAAAATCACAATTTCTCACATAATTCTGAAATTAAAATAGCTCCAACACTCGCACTCCAACAACCACACTTTCCCGGGCTTTCTCCTCAAAAGCAAAATCATATTTCGCTCCAAATTACCAATTTAAATCCCAATTTAAATTTCTATTCAAATCAAAATTCCGACAAATTCCAATTTTAAATTGTCAAATTTTCCTTCAATTTTGAAAGAAATTGAAGCTTTTAAAAAAATTTCCTTTTAAAGAGGTCGATCAGCATCTGCTTGCGGTTTGGGCTCTAACAACCCGACGTTCCGCATGGAAACTGTCGTCTCGCACGTAGAGCCGCGATGCAGCAGGAGCAGCGGGAAGCGCAAATCGTCACTCCAAACCACATCGCTCTACTCGACCGATTCGAAGTTTTGGGCCAAGGAGGGATTCCCGCTCTCGGTGCCCCAGCAGGAGATGAAAAGACGCGCCTCGTGCATTGAGACCCTCGCCCACAACGAACCCTCCGTGAAAGAAGAAGAGGAAATCGAAGAAGCCCCCGCGCCAAAATCAAATTCACCTAAACAATCCCAACAAGGAACTAAAACCCGCCAGCCCCAGCAGCGACAACCTGAAGAGCCACAGCGCGGAATTTCAATTTGCTCCGCAATTCGAAACTTCCTTATACATAACTTGAGATCTTAAACTCAAATTACTTAATTTTAACATTACGTGGCAAAACAAACATTACGTGGCAAAACAAACATTACGTGTTAATATTACGTTTTTATTCGAATCTCGTTTCATTCCGACGGAACGCGAGACAATCAATGGAATTCTTACCTGGTTAAAATCAAATATAATTTGAGAAAATTCTCTTGTGCCAATTATTTTTTATTTAATTAATTTAATTTAATTAACTTGATATTTGCCTTTACAAATAAATCACTATGATGATAATTAATTATGAATTAAATGTTATCTTATCAATGTTAATTTTTAAATTTAAATTAGAATGTTTAATTGGCAATATTTAATGTAATCGAGCTTTTGTATTGTTTAAATTCTATTTCCATTTGAATTGTTTTTAATTGTAAATCCAATTAAGGAGATCAAGTTGAGTAATCCTATTATAAAGAGACGTTATATCAAAGTCATAACAGTTACGAGTTTTAAGTTAAAAATGCATATAGAGTCATATAGAGTAAAATGTCTAAAATACATAGTGCAATAAAAGAGAGAAATTTGGATATTTGAGCCCAGTGTAGTTTTCCTATTAATGTGTCTACACGGGTTGTTGACGTCTATCGTCCCTCATTAGTCCTCACAAGGTTTTCTAGCAAGACTGACAATTCATTAAATTCTCGAATCAAATTACGAAAGGAAACTCACATGGGCTTCTCAAATACATTAAATTACCTCCTACACATCCAGGAATATAAAAGGGTCAGAGCAACTCACTGAATCATTCAACTTTTACATTTAAAACATCCCGCTAAAACTAAAACTACTAAAAGTTAAAATAGAACTAAACGACTAAAGAAATGAATAACTTTGAAATGTACCGAAAGTAATAAAAACATGAACCAATTTATTAATTTAATAGATAATTGTATTAACCTGCTAAATACAATAGTTAACCAATTGTGAAATTGTGATTAATATTAATTGATCATTAAATATAATCAATACCTTTATAAAATGAACTAAATAGTTCCCAGTAAGTATAATAACGAAAGTCTTAAATAATAAATAAACCTAAATAAATAACCGATATTTAAACTGAAAAAAGTTATTAGATTTTCGAAAATTTTATGCTAAAAACCAAATAAAAAATAAAATCTAGTGAATTTGAAGAACTTGTGAATTTGTTTATGATAATTCCAAATTCTTATAAAATAAATTAAAAAACACAAAGACGCTCGTGAATAAAAAAATAGATGAAACCCGAGATTGTTAAAAACCTGGGGTTGTTAAAAACCCGGGATTGTTTAAAACCCAGGATTATTAAAATCCCGGAATTGTTAAAAACCCGGGATTGTTTAAAACCCAGGATTATTAAAAACCCGGGATTGTTTAAAACCCAGGATTATTAAAAACCCGGAATTGTTAAAAACCCTGTTTTAAATTTCCAATCCTCCTTGTGTGTCAAATGAGAAATGAGGTGTGATGGCTGACGTGTGTGTACCTTTTAAATAAAATGAAATTGTAATTTGGACAAACATTTTCTTTGAGTTTCCTCTCGAACTCCTTTGTCAATACTTAAGAATCTTCAGTTAAGACAACTTTGAGTCAACTCGAGTGAAGGCAAAGTGAAGCGGAAAGGTCGGGAGTTGAAACGCGGCGAATCTCCTAGCCGCAGACTTACAGACTTCCCAGTTTGTTCAAGTAATTAGAAGGTCCGGTGATTAGTGCGAAATTCCGCTTTTCACTCCCAGAGCACGGACGGCTTTCACATCCAACTCCACTCTCTAACCGTTTAATCTTCTTCAAGACCAAATCACTCAAAGTCAAGGAACGATGATAAAAACTCTTATTCACCTTTCTCCGTTCTAACTATCCTCTTTTTTGTTTAGTCGAAGTTTCGTATTTCACTTCATTTATTCGCATTTCATTTATTTATTTAATTTTGTATTTACGACTTATTTTGTAAAACCGGGTATAATTATGTTTAAAGTAGAAGGTTTAACGCAAAATCATGACCTTGTGAAGGTCGTGACCTTGTGACCTGATAAACCTTAAATGCAAAATAGTGTGAGTAGATGAATGTGAAGTGCAAAAGTGCAAAAACCACCATTGGCGCCATTGGGTAGAGATGACTAAATAGAGATTATTATGATTTTAAGTTAGTTAATTTCCGATTTTAATTACAATTGCTTCTAATATAAACATTTAAGGATAGTTAAGAATTATATAGGAATTTCATGAAATTTTACACAATCCGGGACACCCAGAGACATCGTAAGTCTCAGCACTTGGCATTTGCATTTCTATGCTTTTGGTTGGCGACGGCGGAGGGGCCGTTGAAGAATTCCGGCAGTTTAAGCATTCAAAATAAGATTTCCGTGCGAAATCCCGGCTCGTCTCTTCAGTCACTTTTTTCTTACACCTGTTGCACTCGCGGACGCGAATCCCAACACGCATAAATCCATTAAGATCCTCCTATTCATCAAATAAACAAATTAAATTATTTAAGCTAATTTTATACTTATGTATTCATTGAACCAGTGTAGTTGCAAGAAGCATTAATGAAATTGGAATATTTGCTTGTTAAACTTGATTCATGTTTTATTGCAAATTGCAATTTATTAATTTAAAATTAAAATTACGCTCGTTGTTCCAGAGGGACGAAAAGGGTCATGCGAGAGATAAGGACGAAATGGATCATAAGGAGAAACCGGACTTTGTTTTTTACTGCTACTTTTAAATCCTTCATCTCGCGTTCCGCCAACAGACGCCATTTGCTTTTCATATTCTGTATCTAAATTTTTCAGAAATCTCAATTTAGCAAAAAGCACTTGAAAAAGGAATGACGTGATTGGGGAAATTCATTAGCGATTTCTTTGTCTTACAATATGATTTTTTCACATCCATGTTGTTTCTCTTTGAGGGAAAGGCGTCGTTTCGCTTGAATTCTTGTTTCGACCCACCAGTGTTTCCAAAGGAACCTCCCGAGTTGTTCGCTCTTCCAAAACCCCCATGAGAGGAAAAACAATCCTTTGAATTCAAAGTCTTTCCTTCGCGGAAACTCCCCATTTTGCAAAACCCAAAGCTCCGCAAACCTCAAAATACAAAAGGTTCATTAAAATTCAATCAAACAGACCACGTGATTCTCGATGTTAACATTTAAGTATATGCTGGGCTCACAACAACAAGTCTTACACTAACTTTACTAACGTAAGCTAGTAAGAGAGAGTCGATCTTGTGAGCCCATGTATATGTATATATTGTCTGAGTAACAATTTTGTTTACACTTCTCCGGGGTAATGGCAAAATCAAAAATATATTTTATTTGCATTTCCATGCACAGTTTTTTTTTGATTTAGCTATTACTCCGGAGAAGTGTAAACACAATTATTGCTTAGTCAATAGATATTTTGTAAGTTTTGTTCAATACTTATTTATACTAGGAACATTAAATTTAATTTCATGGCAATCATACCCTTTAAGCCCTAATAAACTTAAATAAACTGTTATAAAATGAATTATGTATACCTTAAGGCCGTTAGTTTTATTTAATATATTCATTTATAAAATTAAGTCAATTAAAAAATTATTTTATTTTATACTGCAGAGTTTAAATAACTCAACGGCGTTAAGGTTTATGAATTACTGTAACTAATTAATAAATTAACGTAATTGTTTTATTAAAATTCAATTTATGTCCATCTATCTAAATTCGGTTTTAATTGTTTTATTAAGGTTAATTTTATTCAATTTTAATAAACCTCAATTGTAGAAAATTACCTTTTATAAAATGGAAATTTGAATTGCGTAAGAAGTTTCTGAAATTTATACACAAAAGAAAATAATGAACTTGAAGGGATTTCCTCTCATAAACAAACTACGATGAAACTCCTGTGAAACTCTTCAAAGTTCAAAAAAGATTAAATTTGAGTGAAATGTGAAATAAAGGGAATCCTTTGATTTTCTTGGCTTTTCTTCGTTTTCGTTTCCTTGTTTTGTTGTCCTTTAGGGTTTTACTTTCAATTCACGCAGCTTCCCAATTGCATCAACTTTCCCAATTCAATTAACATTTACCCTTAAGTATATACAACAGGTGAATAACTAAAGCTCCAAAGATCAAAGTTTTTGAGCTTATTCGTGAAATAATATTTATTTGGATTTGAAAACACCAATCTTCTCCGTCGCACTCGCAATAAATAAACTTTTCAATTCTTTTCAATATTCGAATATGCGAACAATACGAGAATTGTTATTTGACTCTTTCAGACGAAATTCCCCTTAATTCTCTATTTTTGAATTTCTGATCCTATTGTTCATAGTTTGTTGAAGAACTTGAGAATCATAAAAGGTGAATTTGCGAATGTTGTTTTGCATGTGTGTAAAAGTGTAATAATATTTGTCATGATATTTGGGACGTCGTCGGGTTTCTTCAACTTGTTATCAACATTTGCCATCGGCGACTCACCAAGACTCTTCCAGCTAACACCATTAAATTTTTCATTAGAACTTTTAAAATCTGCTTGTGATTGGTTAGGAGACATTTGGATTGGTCGACCAGCCAGGAGTGTAATAAAACCCTTGTTCTTTTCCTTCACGCTCAGCTCAGACACAAGTCATTTTTCACCATTTCAACATGACTCATCGCCAATACATAATAATATAATACATTTACAATAAACACAATAGTTATATAAAGCGAAAACAATAAATAAATTTACATTGAACAAGACACAACCATATAACAATGATAATGAGTAAAAGCACATACAATTAATAAACTTATACTTAATACACTTACATTAATCTATCTATACTTAAACACTCATGATTCAATTTTATTTTATAAACAATATTAGGTAGTTCCAATGTTTGGCCAAATATTTCAACTTTAAATGAAAGGACGGTATGGGAAAAGGATAGGGAGTCTGGCCACAACAAACTGCTATATCCAGATACCCATACAACAACCTACAAACTACGACCCATGAATAAATTAAGTATAAAATAAGATATAAATTCATACAATAATTATTAATCTATCAATGTATAAAATTGTGATTTTGAAGATATACTCAGTCTGCCTTCATAGTTAGATGTCGTCATCTTAGAGAAAGTTTAAATGAAAAATTAAAACCATTTTTAATATCAATTGAATTATTATAAATGAAATGGATTGTAGTTTGTATGTATAACCAACGTAGTTGGCTACATATAGCAGTTTGCTGTGGCCAGACTCCCTATCCTTTTCCCATACCGTCCTTTCATTTATCCCATTATACAGCTATTACCATAATAATGGCTTATATATTAATAGAATTAATTAATTAGTGAATCAAATGGACAACCAGTCAAGCAGCTCACTATACCCCAAAATGGTTTTAGCATGGTTGCTCACTTGCTCACGTTGCTATGTATTTATTTATTAGTTAAGCAATAATGAAGAAGCAAAATCTTTGTTTTCATCTCTTGTTTGCGGTCGGCCGTGTTTAATAGGGGATCTTTGTGAAAGATCTTCACGGTTTCTCATACTTTCATATCTCACTTGTTTCGTCTTATCAACTTCAGCTCCTTTAATTATCATTATCGCCTTCGTTCATTTCATCTCCATGACTAAAAGTCAAAAGAAAATGTTTAAATGTATCATCCTCATCTTTTGTACCTAAAAAGCCTGAAGTTTCTCATTAACTCTACAAAATCTTGAACTTCACACGAGGCAGAATCAAATGAATCCTTCTATTCATCTTTTCAAGTTTTTTAACCCCAATATGCTACATAATGATAAAATATGATTTTTAACCCCAATGATCACAATATACAATATTCTTTTATGTATACATAAGCCCACGCAAATCCATTCTATATGAAATATATGGGAAAGCAAAAAAAAACCTTTAGATCATATGATCATTAGAAGCTGAATTATTATTAAAAATGAAAATAATGTAAAATTATAGTAATTATCATCAGATGCAGATGGGAGAAATATGTTTGTAGTAAATAATTCATTTAAAATAAGCCAAGACAAACAGAGAGCCAATTGAGTTAGAGATAAAACAAATAATGAATTGAGGACAATGAAAGAAGTAGCATATGATTTAACATGGAGGAGATTTGAGTTCTATTTGTGAGTCTTGTGAAAGGGGCTTCTAATAATAAGAATAATGATGGAGAGAGTTGACTCTCATTAGCGGAAATTTCACATCTTCCTTATGCTCATTCTTTCTTTTGCATATTATAAATAATGCAACTCTTCCTTGACTCACTCAAACTATCCCTCTTCCATCAACAACACTAAGGATGAAAAATCTTAGCTAACGCCCATCTTAAGTACAAACATTTGTATTTTAAACCAAAAGCTACTTAAACACCTAAATAATATTCAAAAAAATTCATATGAGACTGGAAATTTCTTGGAATTCTGGAAAATTCTGGAAATTGAAATTTTATTATTTATTTTTAAATTAAGTGTTTTTGAACTAGATTTGTTTAGGATTGATATTTAATAGGAAGTTAATTAGGTAAGTTAGTATTGGATGTTATTGTAGAGTAAATTCTTGATATTTCTATTAAATTCTTCATATTCCTTATGTAAATTCTTCATATTCCTTATGTAAATTCTCATAAGTAAATAACAATGCTAACGTTCTGATGTGAGTGGGAGTTTAAGGGCCAAAGTGGGCCGTTGGTTTTTCCTCCTTGAGCTGTGGATGAGAGGAAATATGACTGTGAATTGGATGGATGTAAAGGCTTTTGGACTCCCATTTGGGTCAACACTCCAAATTCTCCTCTTAACCCATTTGACTCTCATTTGTACAAGGGACGGGAGACTTCCGTCCTGGGATTCCAAAACCCCCTCACACTTATAGTACACCAACATGCCCTTTAACCCTACACACTTGAATCTCATTTAAAACTCCCTTTGACACAATTTTCCTCTTAATTTTCCACACTACAATATGCATAAATAAATAAAGTGAGTATGTGGAATTATAATCATAATCATAGAATTTAACATTAGAAATCATAATTTCATATGAAATTTTCCACAGTTTCTCATTTTTAATTCACTTCGATAATATTTTGTTGAATAACAAGCTCTGTTATAATTTTATTAACCTATAGTCAAGTATAGCATTAGCGTTAGTATTTAAATGAGCTAGTGTTATCGTTATAGTGTTAGAGGCTTAAATTTATTCTTGCTGGATTACGTAGTTATAGTCACTGGTTATAGCTACTAGAGTTTAAGCTGGTTAAAGTGCATTAACTAATCGGAAGCAATTAGAAGTAATGGACGTTCCATTAAGCTCTTCATAAGAGCTCAGAATGCTTTTAACCATCTCGTGAACTTCTGCATCTATCAAAGATAGCCAGACATTCTCTATGGAGAAACTGAGATGATCTTGCGAGTTTTAATGCAACAGTCATAGCGGTTATCCCTACCTGTAAAAGTACAACTCAACATAAGTTTACACAGTAACACACGTAACACAAGCAATAAGCATTTAACAAGTTAAAAAAACAATGTAGTTCACGAATTACAATTTAAAAAACCATTTGGAATGTGCATGAATTCGTTGTTTTGGTAGATTTGGTCAGCTGAGGGGTTTTAGGGATTTCTCTTGGGGGTCGAAAGAAAATCCCGTTAAACCCTTCACTTCTTTTAAGACTTTTCTTGGACGGATTAAGGTAGGAAAGGATAAGCATAAAGCAAATAAGCATAAGCATAGTCACTACCAGCATACATAGAGCATGCAAGCATATGGGATTTGGAAAGGTATGATTCCATAGAGGAACAAGAAATTCTCTCTTAAGAGAGACTCAGAAGAACATTGGGAGGATAGGGACTTGGATGAGAGTGTTGTGCATGTGTTCTTGGTATCTTCGAGAGGTAGTTGAGGAGTTGGAAAGTGAAACGAGACCTTGGGGCGGAATTCCCCATTTCCCAATGGAGACAGCAGGTAGGGGAAGAAGACGATGAGGGAAAGACACGGAGAATCACCAGTGGACGAAGCAGCAGAACTGAACGAAGTGCATTACTCATTCGTCTTCCGCTCATTCACAACAACGAAGATTTTGCACTTTTCACGCTCTCATTATTTCTCAAATGTTCACGAAACTCCTCAGTTGAACATTTAGTGGGCAAACGGTAAAGTTTGGGCTCAACTGGTTGGACATTTTTAAAAAGAGATAGAGATATTAAAGATCTTAAAGAGTGAGCAGTTAAAGTTAGGAATATATTTTGCAAAAGTGGAGTGGAGTGAATCACAAATGCAATTTTGAAAGCAAAGAATTGAAAAGCAAGAAAGTCTATTAAGAAATTACAGTTAAAAAGTTATATTTTGTTTAAAATATATAGTTAAAATTGAAAATTTAAAAGAATTTGACTGGTACAGTTAAGCTAAATGAAACATGAAAGTTTAAATACAGTTAAATAGTGGGAAATACAATGAACATTCAGTCCGTTGAACAGCTAAATAAAAAATACAAGAACTTGTGCAAAATTCATTAAATTTGTCAATTTTGTGTTATTTTTCTCCGGCCAATCAAATTTGTTCATAAAATCCACTATTATCTAAATTTGAAAAAGTGAATTTAACGTTGATTTAAAGTCAATCAGAGTGAAGAAAATTTTGAAAAATATTGCAAAAATTATAAAATATTTGAAAAACTCTTGTTAATAAAAAACAAGAGTAAGTGAATTAGAGTTGTGTGATGTGAAATGGGAGACGGATGTGGGACTTGTTGGGAGTGGACGAATGACGCGTTTGAATAGCACGTAAAAAAGCCACTCTCCACTGTTGGAGATGGGTGTTGTGGGGAATGGGCCGAATACCTGTTCCGCCTTCCTTCTTCTCATCCTCGCAGGTGACTCACAATAAGACGCTTTTTTTCCACCTTCAACCTTCACTTCACCCAACGTCTATCGCCTTTTTTATTCGCAAATACCAATTGGCTATCATACACAAACACCATATATATATCATAATAAATTCAAATATACAGACGGACATCTTATATCTACTATCTATTATATCTTATTATTGTAATTGCAAGTAGATATTTTCATATACATACAATATTTTTATGAATAAATATTAAATACAAAACTGATATACTGATATGATATATAAATATATATATTCAATAAAGATAAATGAATGGCTTAAGTTCTGAATATAATGCTTTAGTTCTTAAATGAGGTGTAAAGCTGAAGAGTTGATCCGTGAATGAAAGTATTAAATCATCACGATCACGGATCCTCAAATACCTCAATTTACATTCTGGTTGATTAGCTATAATCTAAATTGGTATATGAAATTCTCATTCACCAGATTCACTGTAATTTTTTCCATTTTAAGATGTATGTATCTTCATGGGATATGCATGTAAAACATGAATAAATATAATAAACATGACTATATTGTTTAAGATTAAGAGAAAAGATTTATAAATTATAATTAAAATAATAGTTAATTATAAAGCAATATACGTCGTGAAGGATGAGCTCCTTAGGCTACTTTTTATTTATTTTACATAGGGAATTGAATTTATATGAAAAACATTATACACACAATAAAGATATAAGGATTTTATACACAATGGATTTATATAGTGAATTTATTTAAAGTGAAGGTTTTGATTATTTATTGTTTATTATTATGAGACTTGATGGGTTTTTATATGCTAATGACTTTTCCTGGCAAAAACTTGATTATGAATATTGATGGTAATGCGTAAAGGAGCACGAAGTTCGTGATTAAAAATGTGAAATGAATTTTCCAATTTTTCACGCTTAATCAACTCCTTTGGATCTACGACTATTTACATTTTTACATAAGAATAGCTTGAGAGAGGAAAACCTTCGGTTAGTAAACTTGAAAATCACAATTGAAATCTTCACTATCAAGAATACAAATTAATTTTGATCTTAACTTTCAAAGTCTTGTATAATATTACCAAAGAAAATAATTGATTTATTAGACCTTCAATTCAATTATGCTCCTCTATTTTATTTATTGAATGGAAAATTTGATAAATTAATTAAATCATAACGAATTCATCATCATTTAAAAACACACTTAAATTTTAGTGCCAATTTTAGATGAAATTTTGAATAATTTGAAGCAATTTTGAATAAATTACGGAAATTTTGAAAGAACTTTGAATAATTTGTGGGATTTTTGATCGAAATTTTGAATAAATTGATGAATTTTTAATGAAATTCGAGTTGTAATTTGAAATTAATGTTAAATTTTAGTTGTGCCATATTCAATATGTCAATTTCCCGCGGGATTTCCTGGTGCTCCGGTGACCTTGACACTTGAGCGTAATTGGAAGATTCCCGAGGATGAGAGCGTGGGGACGCGGGTGGCGCAAGCGAAAATCTCCGACGATCACAACGACATTCTCTTCACCATTGAACCTTCGGCGTTCAAAGACGGCTCAAAGTATTTCCGCGTGGACAAAAACGGTGCCATTTATCTAAACGAGTCAATGAAAGGAAGGGCAGGACAGCAATTTTATTTATACGTCACGGCCGCTTCATCTGGAAACGGCGGGTTGAGGTCAAAGGCCGAAGTTTGGGTGCAAATCGTCTCAACGTCAACGTCTTATGCGACTCAACTTCCAACAAAGCCAATTGTAAGTTGCAATTTTTTAAAATTCGCGCTATTATTAAAAACAAACAAAAATTAAAAAAGCAACCAACAACTTTTAGTCAATTAACATCTGCACAATTTATACTACTAAATTTTCACAAATTAATTGAGTAAAAACACGCAATAATTGCAATTATTTCTCATTTTTGCGAAATTACCTCATAATAATAAGAATCCAGTTTAACTGTTAAATTATTTAATATATAATTGTAAATTATAATAAGTTTAATTACAGAATTTTTAATACGCAGGTTCCAACTGACCTTGGTCACATTGGCGGGTCATTGTCCCCCGGCGTTGTTCCTCCACTCCCGTCAAACTTTAATTTCCCTGGCCTGCCAAATTTTGCTAATCCAAACGATAATAAAACTGATGAGGAGGAGTTGAACCCCCAAGTGACCCCCACCGTCCTTTCCCTTCCCACCACCACGACCAAGAAACCCGGGAAAATCAAACCGATTTACCCACCACACGTGAACCACAAAGAAGGGATCAACGAAGCTGGAGGTTTGCCGCCGTTGAGTGGGAACACGATCGAGGCACAAACCGTCGTTTCCACGGGGATCCAAGACGAGAAAAATACGAACACGAACACGACCTTGTACGCGTTGATTCCATTGGGTCTCGTCATCCTCCTCGTCCCCGCCATAGCTGGAACTCTCTATTTCATCAAACGGAGAAAAGCGAACAAGAAAAGGCCAACAAAAGAAATTGTAAAAATCAACTTCTTCACTCTAATTAACTTTTAATATCATTATTTACTTTAACTCTAATTAACTAATTGAATCCCATAATCGTAAAACAGCACGAGATCTCCAAAATTTCAGTTTCCGCCGCGACGCCAAAATTACAGTACAATTTGATTAAATTAAAACTGTTTGTTTATAAGAATCCCTATATTCTCTAAAGAAATTGAAAGTGAAAATATCAGCCTTTTATTTATCGCTTCGGCTACCGAAATTCTGCCAAATAACATGACAAATTTTTAAATGCATTATGCGAAATATAAAAACATGTTACTTGACGGACCTTGACCTTTAGAAGTGCCCTTGTGACCTTCAAGTGACATGTTTGTGTTTTTTTCATAAGAGTCAATGTTAGTGTCATGTTATATGGCAAATTTCGGGGAATTTGACCTTTAGGATTAGGACCCAAATGACGAAATTTAATTAACGGATTTAAACTCAGGACGGATTATCATTGAAAATCATAATAAAACGTCTATGATAAACCAAAAAAATGTTATAGAGAATTTAATGTAATTTTTTGATGGAAACTGAAATTTTAAAGATCTCGGGCGGTTTTACGATGATGGGATTCAATTTGTGCCTGAACTTTCTCATGACTTGAGCTAAAATTAACTTTCATAAACGTTAAAAATAAGATTTTAATGCTAATTATTTTTATGTTAATTGTCTAATGTTAAACTGTATTTCAAATTGGCCAAATTCTATTTTTTGAAATAGACAGATTTTTGAAGTTGACATTTTCAAAAAAATAATTGTAATTGTTATTAATATTTAAGGAATAATTATAATTGAATTTGTTAGCAGCAGCGTAAGGAATCCGCTGGCGTGACGAACAGCAACATGACGATGAGCAGCGAAGGCGAATCTCCAACAGCGTTGACTCAATGGATTGGCAAGCGAGCCGAGTCCAACAGATACGAATCATGGGATCCAGATGCAATTCCTCCAATGGTAAAGAAACAATGCTTTTCTCCTATACCTTTCTAATCCCATCATTTATTATTTAAATTTCCTAGTTGTTAATCCTCTTTATCTTTAATGCGGTGTATGAAACTCTCCAGTAAAATTCCAGTAAATTTCCAATATATCTCAATAGTTAAGTGATAAGATAGGTTAGTTAAGATTATAGCGTTATGAGATTTTAGCGTTAAAGGAGTTAAAGCTTCGTGTAAAACTATTGTGTAAAGAGTTTACTGGAATAATTTAATTGTAGAATTCTTTCACTGTAAAATTTAAATGGAGCTTAATTGAAGCTTTTTATGAAACATGATGTAAAAGCGAAGATTCGGGTGATGTAAGGGAAAAGATGAGGAGATTTGGTTCATTTTTAACCCAAGCAAAGCCAAGCTAATTAAAAAAGAACTGCGGCTTTTCCCTCTTGTGTATTTCGTTAAAGTAATGAGAGGTTTGTTAACTTGCAAGTTGTTGGTTAAATAAGTTTGAATTACCGAGCCGGCGGAGTTTGTGGGAAAGTTGGGGGAATCCTCACCGCGTCTTTTCCCACGTTCAGCCCCAACGTTCTCACACGTAGAGCAAATCTCATTTTTCTAGTCGCTCACCAGACAAATAAACTGGAAAACCGACGACCAAATGAATTTTGCATAGCAATTAACATTTACAATCCCCTTTTCCTCTTTGAGAAATCCAATGCTTTGTTTATATAATAGGCTTTTTAATATTCATAGACAGAATTGTAATTATAATTATATTTATTTGCATCATGAGATAATTAAGGATATCATATAAGAATATTTGCAATTACAAATACTAATAATTAAATAATTATGAATTATTATTAAGAATTTAGTATTAAGAAAGTTTAGAATATAAATGTTTTAAAAAAGATAAGAATATGAATGTTTTAAGACAGTTAAGAATGTTAGAATTTATTTAATTTATTTGACCGTTTTTGCAAACTTTTAGGTTCCAAACCGGTGGGAATTCCCGCGTCATCATTTGCAAATCGGTGGTATCTTGGGCGAAGGTTGTTTTGGACAAGTGTGGCGCTGCGAAGCGCTGAACATTGACAGTGTCGAGGGAACGACGACGGTGGCCGTGAAAACGCTAAAGGAGTCGGCCGGAGAGCGCGAACGCTCGGATCTCCTTTCGGAGCTTGAAGTCATGAAAATGTTGGATCCACATCCAAACGTAGTTAGACTACTCGGAGCTTGCACTGAAAAAGGTATCTTATAATACAGATTTTAATCCAGATTCTTAATTTTTTTAACAATGATTCCATAATTAGTAATTGGTAATTGTGATTAAAAATTAAAATTACTTTAATTGCAATTAAATGTTTATAATCTATTCGTGCTATTGCAGAGCCAATCTTTGTGATAATGGAATATGCACCTGTTGGGAAGCTGCAAAGTTTCCTCCGCAACTCCCGAGCTGAGCATTACTACGGGAACTTGCACGCGGACTCGCGGGAATTGTCCTCCAAGGATCTCACGTCCTTTGCACATCAAGTGGCCAGAGGAATGGAATATCTCTCTTCTAAAGGAGTAAATGAAATAATTCAATCTCATTAAATTCTCAATCAAACTACTAACTCTTTTCCTAACTTCTCATTGACTAATTGACAATTTAAAACTATGTCAATTATCATTTAGTGAGGGAGTGAACTTACAAATCATTTCTTCGTAATATAGCGAATATTATATAGAGAATATTGCCAAATATAGCGAATATTGCCAAATATAGCGAATATCGCCTAATATAGGGAATATTCCCTAATATAGCTATTTGTCCAATGTTTAATTTCGTAAATTCCTTCTAGATCATCCATCGTGACTTGGCAGCCAGGAATATTCTTTTGGACAAGGAACGCGTATGCAAAGTAGCTGACTTTGGCTTTGCCCGCGACGTGGTTGAGAACAACGTATACGAGCGAAAGTCGGATGGGCGACTGCCGATTCGCTGGATGGCCCCGGAAGCTCTCTATGACAACATTTTCACTTCCAAGACCGATGTTTGGAGCTTTGGAGTCTTAATGTGGGAAATCGTCACGCTGGGTAAATAATGAAATAATTTAATGGCGTTTAAATTTAAGCTCAATCAAAAAGTTTACTCTTAACTGACCATTCCTAACTGGCCAGCACATAACTCGCCATTTAATAAGACGCCATTTGTTAAAAATGTGCGTTTATTCTTTGCTATAATTTAAATGTATGTTATACAATTATTAGTAACAAGTTTTTTATAATATTTTAATTATATGATAAAAGTATATAAATTAGGTATAAATTAAAATAATTCAAAATTCAATTAATAGTAAGCCATTATATAAAATATGTTAATTATAAAGATAGATTGTATGAAATTGTTCGAATATATTCAAATAATTCGTGGTTGTCAAAGTCATTTGTTACATTTTTCAATTTATCAAGAAGTATTTTATCCTTATTTCTTTGACGATGGGTTTGATCTCCTTGAAGCTTGGCTAATTTAATTTCAACGTGTTTCTGTTTAAGTTTCAAATTCTTTATAAAGCGGTCACAGTTATTAAACGTTGTATATGCTTTATTCCATCCTTCAGTGAAATTCTGCAAGGCGGAAAGAAAATTTTGACTATCCTGTATAATAATGAATCTAATTAATTAATTTAGTAAAATAATGATTCAAATTAATTAATAGTAAATAGTAAATTAATAATTAATTTTTAGGCTCAACTCCATATCCTGGCATGGCTGCCGGTGAAGTGATGCGTAAAGTGCGTGATGGGTACAGACTCGAGAAACCCGAGCATTGCATGCGAGAACTTTACAACATCATGTTCTACACTTGGGCTCAAAACCCCGAAGAACGCCCCTCGTTTGCTGATTTGGACAATTTGCTCCGCGGGCTTTTGTTCTCAGAAACTGATTACATCCAACTGGACCTTTTCCCTGATCACGACTATTACAACATGTCCTCGCTCTCGCCAGAGACAGAAGGAGAAAAACTATGAGTTTCCTCCATTCAAATCATTAATTATAATTATCATTTCAATGATCTCGTGTTTTATAAAGTATTAATGATTCACACACATTCCTTTTTCTATTTTCACTTACGATTAATTTATTCAGAATTTATTTGTATGTAAAAAGTCACATGCGTGGAACTACTTGAAAAAGACATTTTAAAAGTTAAGTTGAAGTTATTGATGCATAATATTTTTAAATGTGAGCAATTTGCAAGTAGGTAATTAAATAAATAAAAGTTATAGTAAAAATAATAAATAAGGATTTGTAAATAATTAAATAATTGTAAATAATTGGTGTTTGCAATTCTTGATGATGAAATGTGATAAATGTGATCGGTTTTTTAACTCTTTATTATATAAAAGTCAAATCTTACTTAATTTTAACATTTAATAATTTTAAATTTTAATAAAAACGGCAAATAAAATTGTTTTATTCAAAATGATCAAATTTTAATTTATTTTAATTTAAATTAATTTTTAAATTGCGTTTATTTAATACAATTTCTCATTTAAAAGACTCAAAATCATGAAAAAATGCACAAGTTGTAAAATGAAATGTAAAAAAGCATAGAGGCAAATAGACATGAAAAGGATATGGGGGGAAAATGGGGCGAAACGCAACATTGAATCAGCGCCACCTTCCACACAACCTTTTCTCTGTTGAAGGATCAATTTGTGAATTGGACTTGGTTCAAATTCTCCCATTGAAAAATTCCACTTTCGTAAAATCTAACAGTAAATTACCGAAATTCATTTAAATATCAAAGTTTAGTTCATTTTAATTAGCTTAAATCGGTCTTTATAGTTTGGTTTGTCTTTCCAGGAGGGGATTTGTGAGCCGAGTGGCTTTTAATTAAGATGTTGTCACGATTTGGAATGATTCGACCGACCATCATTTGTAAGAAGCTGTTTTATATAATCACTCCTTTAAAAAATAACCTAACCCATTTTACTACTTAACTAAATAACTTCTTAGCTATAAACAAGGGTTGAGAAGGCTAACAATTAACTTAACTAGCTTAACAAGGAATGAACTTAAATTTGTGTATTTAAACTTTAATTTTAAAGGCAAGGCCGGATTAATCCGCCCAATTGCGACGAGCGGAGTCGTGAACCTTCCTTTCCAAGAAAGACCCGAACGTGACCTCGTGAACTTCCCTCGGCTGAAGCGTCTCGAACATCCGCCACCGGTGAAACTCGGTTTCATCCCTGGGAACTGGTTTACGTTCTTCTACCCGAAGACGGGCGTGACGGGACCGTACATGTTCTTCGGCGGTCTCACCACCTACCTCATTAGCAAGGAGATTTGGGTCCTTGAGCACGAGTTCTGGGGCGGAGTGTCCTTCTTCCTCATGATTATATTCGCCGCCAAGAAGTTCGGACCGACGATTTCTGCCTATCTTGATAAAGAACTCGATGTAACCCACAATTAAATTATAAATATTAACTATTGATTTCGGATTAATTATTAAATACCTAGTTAATCAGAGATGTATTAAATAGTTAAATTCTTTTTTTCTTCCGAATTTGAAAATCAAAACTCCAAATAAATTTTGTTTAATAACTACATTTAACATTTGAAAATTGTTCGGATAAATTAAATTACGAAAGAAAATTGTGATTATCATTTAGTATAATTAATTATTTAACTCTTTAAACAACCATTTATTACATAGTAATTGTAATTGATTTTTGTAGAAAGAAGATGCTGCGTTGAACGAGAGTAAGTTTTCTGACATCAAAAACGCCCAGGACGGAATCAAAGAAGAAGAATTGGCCCAATGGCAGGCCGAAGGGGAGAAAATGCTCTTTGAGATCAAGAAGGAAAATGTGGCTCTTCAGATGGAGGCAAACTACCGGGAACGAATGATGACCGTTTTCAACGAGGTCAAGAAAAGACTCGACTACCAAGTTGAAGTCCAAAATGTAACTTTTCAATCACTCTTAACTTAATTTTAATTAATTGATAGCTAACTTAATTTTAATTAACTAAATTAATTCAATTCCTTAAAGTTCTAAAAATTATTCAATAATTCAAATATTATTCACTAGGTATTTTTAATAAATGATGTTTTAACAATTTTTAACTTTCGACAAATAAAGGGTTTTTAATGGTTTTATTTTGTACACGAGATTTAATACAGAAATTAAATGAATTGAAAGAATCTTTATATTATTTGTTAATTGTAATTAATTAATTTAAAAATTCTAGGTTGAGAGAAACATCCAACAGAAGCATATGGTGAATTGGATCATTGGGAAAGTGCGCTCCTCCATCACCCCTCAGTCTGAGCAAGAAAACATCAAGAAATGTATTGCTGACCTTAAGGGCCTCGCTGCCAAAGCATAAAAACCTCACTGTCATCAACATGTAAATTCTGATTATTCAAAAGTAGAAAACATCCTTCAATAAAGTCAACTATTATTAAATTTAAAATTTCTCCTTTATTTCGACATTTCATTATTTCCATATTAATTATTATTAAACAGGAAATTAATTAATTAAGTAATTTAGTTAAGTAATTTACTAAGCACAGAAGGTATAGATAGAATCTTAATAGATATAGCTATTTTTGTTTACAAAACATCCCAATTTTTCCTTAATCATGCCGCATCATTAAATCATCAGTGTTGATTTTAATATTATTTGCATTTTTATATTTAAGTTTTCTACTTTTAGGTTTCAAGGGCTTTCAGTTTAATAAATAAAGGAATTGAACAAATAAATGCCAATTAAATTTTACAAGTAGCGCACAAACGCAATTTACTCTGCAATTTATACAAACACAATTGACTGCAAAGTATTTCATTTATGACTCAACACGCAACGAGTGAGAATACAAATAATAGAAAATGAAAATAATTGCTTGCATTACGATAATATTAAATGACATTTATTTAAATCACATTTAGACCAAGATAGAGTCATTCCATGTATTCATTATACAACTTGGGCTAAAATACAATTTATAAGAATTCTCCATCGTCTCCACTATTCTTCATATTCTTCATGTCATTTATCTGAACTCTGAAATGATAAATTGAGGCAAAATAAAAGGAAACAGCAAAGGTTAATTGTCTGATAGGAAAAGACTTGATTTTCTGTTTGAGAAAGGCGGAGCTCGTTGAGTAATTGCCTTTTAATTTCCTTCGTGTCCGGGCAAAGATCCAAAGATCGATTTCCACACCAATGCTTTCAACACTACAAATAAACTTTTACTTTAATATTCATACTTATTAGTCGGATCCAAATCAACTTAAAATGAACCAAATTCACCTAATAGTCCTCTTAGTTTAATTCTCTTATTATTAACAAATTGAGTCCAACGGAATTATTATATAGTGAATAAAGTGAGCTAATATTAATGAGATTCTTATAATCTAGTTAATTAGAACTCTAATATAATTATTACAAGCTATGATTAATTACAATTTAAAATGTTCGTTCTTATAAAAATCTAAAAAAAACCTCTTCCGTTCGTTGTTTTCTTAAACGTGAATTTCTTCATTTTATTCAACTATGTAGAGAAGACATTGAAACTGATAACCAATTGCCCAATCTGACAACAAACATTTTTTAATTCCTTGTTGGCTTTTCCTGTTATTCATTCTACTCAGAACTACTTAATATAGAATTTACTCACGCACGATCATAATTTGAACAAATAAATTGTAAAAAGATAAAATAGGGAAATAGTTAAATTAGGTAAATGTTAATTCATACATGTAAATTTACATGTATTAAATTGGTTATAGTTATATCATTCATACATGTATTTGTAATAGTTATAGCCCTTATAGCTTATAGCCATTGATATTTGACGTATTTTAATATTAAAAGTAAAAGCTAAAGGATTAGTCCAAGTCGTTCTTTGGATTATTTGCTTACGAACGCGTTGACGTTGAGCAAAAAAGTAAACTGGGAATTTACTATGGACAAAGATCTTACGAATTTCCTTATTATCAAATCAACATTTCTTGTGACAAGGTGAATAGTTAAATGTAAGAATTATTAAGTCGAATCATTTCAGTTTAATTAACTTTGGGGCTTAATCTTAATTAGGAAGTTCCATTAAAATTTGGTGTCAAAATGAATTTTTTGCTGAGATTCTCCACATTTTTGATCTTGCTAATATTTGATTCTTCTTGGGTGAATGGGCAAATTCAATTTCCGAATTCACAGGAAGATTTTTATGATATACCTTCAATCCACACCAAAGATGCGGAGATTTTGAATAATGAGATCAAGTTGAGTGTGAACATGTCAAAGGTTGTCATTGGCTGTGTGGCCAATTATCCAATACAATGGAGTTTTACTGGATACACAGTAAGTTCTATTCTGATCACAAGTTAATAATAAGTTAGTTAAGTAGTTAATCATATTAGTTAGCTAGTTAACTTAGTTAGTTAATCATGCTTTTTTCCAGTCTCCACTCCAATTAAAATTGCGAGCCTTTCGGGATCAAATAACATCAGCCAAAGCGCGACGCGACGGAAGACGCAAAACTTACAATTTTCGAGCAGAAATCACCATCGAAAGAGTTTCAGTTCAACTCACAGGGAATTACACATGTAGAGAAGTCAATGGAGGTCCAAATGCAAAATCCGCTTCTGTTCATGTTTATGGAGCTGGTAAAAAATAAATTTTGTCGTAAAATTTAAAGTTAATTAAATAAGTTAAAGTTATGAATACTACGTATATTAAACGGGTCATTGAAATTTATTTAAAATATTCTTAATGATTTAATTAAAAAATTATTAAAAGTCCCATCCAAAAATATTTTTATTCCATCCAAATAAAATGAAAATGTGTTACTATTTATAAATCTTAACGTCGTTTACTTTATTTTTCCTGATGATTAAAACGAATGACGCTAAAGTTTATCAATAGCAGCATATTTTGATTTTATTTGGATGGCCTAAAAATATTTTTTCATGAGACTTTTAATATTAATAATTTTGGAATTAGATCATATGGATGATACTTTAAATAAATTTGGATGGTCTATTTCATTCAAGCCTTAAAGTTAACTTTTTATAAAAGTCAAAGCTAGCAGGTTAATATATAATGGTTGAGGCTATTTAAGTAATTAATTGTATTTGTTAAGTGTAAATTATTTCACAGCTCATAATTACAGAGGCTTGGATCCAATTTTACTCGAACATGGAAAAACCATTCATATCACTGCCAAGGCTGACGAATCACAAGTCATTTTCCCATGTGCCGTTTGGGACAAAAACGTTCAAATTCATCTTTTCAAAAGGGAAAATGGGGTTTGTTTTCATTTTAATACAAATATTCCAAAAACCAAATGTGCAAAAGGTTCCAATGCTTAATTTGTGTACAAAAATTCGTTGAAATTGTGAATTACTGAAATTAAATGAAATTACGAATTACGTGACATAGGTTACGTAAAATTACTTAAAATTGTTTTATTTGACAAATTATTTGTTTTAGACATTTGTTGAAATGAATGGAAACAAATGGATAATTTGGGATCCAAAAATCGGATTTCTCCTCCAATATCCAAATATGACTAATCCTTTTGGCAGCTATTTGTGCACGAGGAATTTCTCAATTACTTTTGATCGCGTGCGAATTCATTTAGATAAGCCAAACGGTAAAAATTTACTTTAAAGTTTCTACTACGAAATTATTAATAATTTTAAAATTATATTTAAATTAAACTGGTTAAATAAGCAATTGAGACAATCAATTAAGACAATTATTAATTGTTCTCTTTAGAGTTTTTGGTCCAACCTGTCCAAGAAGTGATTGAATTCAAAGAGCACGACACCATGGAACTTGAATGCGAGGCAAATGAAGAAATTGAGTTCAAAATCCTGGACAATTCAGATGCTTACAAAGACGAGAGAATTCTCATAAACAATTCATTCATGGACCAAACAGCGTATTCGTACAAGATCAAACTGT